>SJXQ01009363.1:2254-26188 GCA_006408695.1 Aepyceros melampus
TGCCTAATGCTAAACTCCTTTTCTTGAGATGGTTGGATGGCATCACCGACTCAATGGACATGAGTTTGAGCAAACTCTGGGAGATAGTGAAGGACAGGGAAGCCTGGCATGCTGCAGTCAATGGGGTCACAGAGTCAGACCTGACTTAGTGACTGAACAACAACAAAACTCCTTTTGGAAAAAAATTAATACAAATCAAATATTTGTTTTATTTTGATGTTTGAACATATAGAAATGGAAATGGCATGAGGCAATGAGGGGGATTTAAAGGATTCACTGATGCAAGACTTTAGAAGGTAACCAAGAGAAACCTTAGTCCCTGACCAACACGATTCACAGTAAGCCAGCTGCTTAGAAATTTCCACCCACAACAATGCACCAGGTGCATTGAGAGAAATGAAACAAGTATTCCACAGCCTGGAAGGTCATTTTCATTTAACAGGAGGCAGTAGTTTGGTGGATGGAAGCATGCCAGGACACTGAAATCCCTTAAGAGAGCTTTTTTGTAAGTTTGGTTTTAATATATTGGGCTTTGTACAGACTTTAAGCTATATTTCATCCATTGAGCAGAAGTACTTCCCAGCAGGGAGTATTCCATTAACCTGATCCCCAAGTTAAGATAAGTCCCTGCATTTGAAGAAAAGGTGCCACTTGATGGTCCCAAGATGTTTGTGGACATGGAAAGGATTGGTCTTTTTTTAGGGGATCTTCAGCCCTCACTGTGAGTAGCATGCTCCAGCTGCTAGAGTATCACTGCCTAGTGGCAATACAATGTGATTTAATTTTTTCTAGTAGCCACAATTTAAAAAGTTTTTTTAAAAGGTGAAATTAATTTCAATGGAATATTGAATTTAATTGGTACATAAAATATTACTATCCCTCTTTTTTTAGTGAGAAGAGTTTTTATTTTATTTAGTTTTGGCTGTGCTGGGTCTTTGTTGCTATGTGTGGACTTTCTCTAGTTGCAATGACCAGGGGCTACTCTTCATTGTGATGCACAAGCTTCTCATCGTGGTCACATCCTTGTTGCAGAGCATGGGCTCAGAAGTTGTGGCTCACAGCTTAGTAGTCGCGCGGTTTATGGGATTTGGGGCTTCCCTTGTGGCTCAGCTGGTAAAGAATCTGCCTGCAATGTGGGAGACCTGGGTTTGATCCCTGGGTTAGGAAGATCCCCTGGAGAAGGGAAAGGCTACCCACTCTAGTGTTCTGGCCTAGAGAATTCCATGGACTGTATAGTCCATGGAGTTGCAAAGAGTCAGACACAACTGAGTGACTTTCACTTTCACTTTATGTGATTTTAGTTCCTGGACCAGGGATCGAACCTGTGCCCCCTGCATTGGCAGGCAGATTGTTTATCCACTGTGCCACTAGGAAAGTCCAATATTACCATTTCAAATATAATCATTATAAAGATAATTAATGGAGTATTATAATATCTGCACTGCACAGCTTGTGGGATCCTAGTTCCCCAACCAGGGATCGAACTTGGGCCCCCAGCAGTGGAAGCATGGAATCCCAACCCAGGGAACTCCCTTTATATTCTTCATACCAAGTCTGAAATCTTGTGTATCTATTACACTTACAACACATTTCAGTTCAGACTAGCCAATTTCAAGTGCTTACTTGCCACATATTGCTTTAGAGGGAACTTGGACACCTGCCTAACTAAGCCTGTGGAGGATGATCTCTGAGAAGCCACAATGACAAATAGATTGCATGTCGCATAGCACATAACAGAAAAAAATCACCTTTTTGTTAGACTATTGCAGCAGTCTACACGAGAGTTAATAAGTTTGAAGTTAGAGGTGGGGTAGTGGGAAAGGAGAGTACTGGATGTGTATGGGAGGCCTTGAGGTAAATGGGTTTTCCAGGTGGCTCAGTGGTAAAGAATCTGCCTGCCAATGCAGGAGATATGGGTTCGATCCCTGAGTCAGGAAGATCTCCTGGAGAAGGGAATGGCAACCCACTCCAGCCAGTATTCTTGCCTGGGAAATCCTGTAGCCAGAGGAGCCTGGTAGGCTACAGTCATGGGGTTGCAAAAGAGTGGACACGACTGAGCGACTAAGTAACAACAATAAGGAGATAAATGCCCTAGGATTTGTAACTGAGTTTGAAGGTGAGGCAGTGTCAAAACTACTCAGTTTTCTGGCTGTAGTGAGTGGGTGTCATGTGAGCACCCAGGAATAGCAGGTTGTGAGAGTTATGTTGGGGATACCATGGAAACTTCCATTTGAAGGTGTCTAGTGAATGTTTTGTCTTGGAACTCAGAGTTCTGAGCTGAAGATGTCGATCTGGGAGACCTCAGTTTGAAGGAGATGGAAGTGAAATTGAGGTCATGAAATTGATGGGAGTGACACTGAATTGGACAGTTTCTGGACTGCTAAAAGAAGTGGATGAAAATGGTTAACTAGCAAGAGTGACTCAGTATAATCCTACTACAGGGTAGTTCTGAAAAACAACTGACCCTGAGCCATGCTATGAGGTTCTTGAAAGGAGTAAAATAGAAAAGCTATAATTAAAGCTATTAGAAAGCTCCTTATATCTGCCTGTCTCTACATGAAATCTGGTTAAATTAATCTACTTTATCCCAGAATCTTCCCAGGATGGAACGCTGAGGAACACCATTTAAAGAACCAGTAGAGGAAAGATCACGAAAATAGGACAGATCTTTCAAATATCTGGGAGATCAAGGGTGCCAAGGGCAGGATAAGTTCTGTGGAAGTAATATCCAATAGAAACCAATGCAACAGAGAGAGATCACATGACATAATAAGGGAAAGTCTCCTTTGGATATAGGAAGAAGAGATCAGTGGTGGTGTTTCAGTGACGTGTTGAAATCAGGGGCCAGATAGGTTGAAGAGCATTTAGGAAGTAGGGAAGTAGAAGCTTGACCGAGAGGAGAAGCTTATAGAGTGTATAGAATCCAATGGTGAATAAATCAGGGTTTGAGATTGAGAGAGGCTAGCTTTTCTCTTCTCTTGTTCCTTCCATACTTCTCTCCATCCAAGATGCAAAAGCTTCTGGTCAGTTCATTCTTTTAAATTGGTAATAATTGCACTTAAATATAGTGAGAAACAGCCAGTGGGAGAAGGTGAAAGTGATGGGGAAAACTGATGAAAGGAATATTAGACTGGAGAGGCTGGGATCCAGTGCACAAGTAAAAGAACTGGCTTCTGATTCTTCCGGTAAAGAGACATCTCACCCACTGTGGTGATGGAGAAGCTAGTAAGGATGTTTTCAGTTAAGAAAAAGTTAGAAGGGGAAAAGGTATTTAAAGTTGAAAGCCTCCTTTCTTTGATAGCCTCTGTTTTCTCCATGAAGGTGGAAGCAAAGTCACAGTGACTTGGTTCTGGTAGGTGCAGAAGTGTAATTATAGGATAGCCTGGAAAATCTGTCCAACCCCAAAACCTTTCCTCTCCACAGGCCTCCAGGCTGTGGCTGGGGCGGTGGGGGAAGGTGGGAAGGCTGAGTGATGCCTGATGAGATGTGGTATCGATGAGCAGAAACCTTTTTGTTTCTTGATGACCTCTGGGGCTCCACACCAACCCTCCAAATCAAGGCAGAGCCATATCTACAGCCTCATGGGTACCAGACTGGCCCACAGCAAAAGGGCTGGATGCTGGCAAGATAAGGTGGCTGCAGCCGTCTCTGCTTGCGGCAATCCACAGTCTGATTCTAACATCCACATTAATTATTGTGTGAGCTTAAGCAAATCACTTCTCTCTGGACCTCAATTTTATGACCCGCTATGAGTTGGATAGCTGATCTTTGGTTCACCTCAGTGTGCTGTTTGACCTGATATTCATATCAACAGTCAGGGCTACCCCACTCTTCACCTCCCATTGGTTTTATACATTTAGAGTAAAAACAAGTTGAATGACCTTATGGCAAGACACACTGGCAAAAGTATGCATAACGAATGTTCACAAAATACTTTGAAACCTTGTATTAATGTCGTACAAACCACTTTTGTTGTCTTCTGCTTTATTCTTCAGCAAGATGGGATGCATTCTGAATCATGTGTTGAATGTTCTACTAGTCATTTTCAAAGAAACCTGTGTTGAATCTCTTTTTAACATGAACAATAGCTTCTAATTTCTCTATTTCATAATACTGAAGTTCAAAATACTGGGTTTTCTTTGAGGCCAGCAGTATGGCACTGAACTCTGGGGGCCTTCTTCAACTGCTGCTGCCCATCTAAGAACCGTGTTTGGGGTTCAAGTCCAACAGTGGGTCAGACCGTAGTCCTGTGATGACTCCTGTATCTTTCGCTGGTGCCCACACTAAGCTTCTCAGTGCCCTCATTGTGAAATTAGGAAGACTTATTCTATCTCATCACTGGAGGCAGGATGTGATATAGGAACAAACTAAGTCATTGCAAGCTAGGCCTATTTTCTTCCAATGATCTCCCAGGTAACAGCCTTTACCTTGTGAGAACCTGATTACGTGTTGCTGGTCTCAGACCATAGCATTATTGTCTTAACATTCCTACCTTTCTCTTTATCCCAGCATGAACTGGGTTTTATGGAAGGCTGGGGAAGCTGACCCTGCTCAGGGAAAAAGAGACAGGTTAGCACTCAACAATCTTGAAGGCACACTTGAAAACACAGTGATTAGAAAATAAAGCAGCAAGCCCTGGTCGTGTGTGCCTGTGTAATACTGCGTGGGGCCACACGGGGCCAGCCCACGGAGCACGATTGATTTTCATGTCATCTCCTCCCTCCTACCATAGTCTTTGACTTGGCGGTTTTTGTGTTACACTCAGCAATTCATGCACACTGAACCTGATGCCAATGTGAAAGGATGCTGAAGGCTACTTAAACTGGCACTTAAGAAAAATAGCAACAACAATAACAGTAATAGGTTAATAGAAGCATCATGAATGAGGTGTACAGCCCATTGCCGACCAAATGGTGTTGAAAGCTTGCTCCTGGTACTCACAGGCTTCTGTGCTTCATCTCTAGTGGGCCTGAGTTTGTAGGCATAGTCACATAATACTAAATTCTATTGCACCTCCAGATTGTTTAGTTATAAGGTCATTGTTCTGTGGTGGTCTCAAGGCTGGAGGTCTCACTGTTTTTCCTCCAGCACGTGGGGAATAGAATAACTGGTATGGTGCACACTGTGTTGGGCGCTGTGGCAGGTGCTTCATATGGATTCTCTTGTTTAACCGGGCTGCAGACTTGCGCAATAAGAATGACTGCTCACCACATTATAAATAAGGAAAGCAAGCATTAAGTAATTCCCCAAAGATCAAACACCAACTGAGAAAACTGAGACTTAAAATTTGGTTTGTCTTGACTTCTAAAGCCCCCTGTTGTCACTACACACTGTTCTCCCATGAAAGTGAGTTGAGAACCACCTGCTCCAGCTCCCAGGTGATTCAGAAACAAGATGTGTTTGCATGCACTTTGAGAAGAGCCACATTTAGCTCTGTCATGTCACATTTTTCTGCTTTTGGGCCTAGGAGTAGAAACAGATCAGATGTTTAAGCTCTCTATAGTAAATTTAGAAATTCAAAATAAATGCATTTGACCCAGCACTTCTACTCTTAGAAAATTTGTACATATGGCCACCAAAGACTAGTATTACGATGTTCTTAGCAGCATTATTCATAATAACCCCAAAATGGAAACTCCCCAAATGCCCAGGAGAAGTAGAATAAATAAATTGTAGCATATTCATACAATGTAATGCTACCTAGCAATGAGGATAAAGAATCTACAACCACCTGCAAAAACAGGGATGAATCTCACAAACTCAGTATTAAATGAAAGAAGCCCAGACATGAAAGACTATACACTACCCAATTCCATTTCTATTAAATATTTTAAAAGTGGGCAAGCTAATCTCTGATGTTATTAATAGAAGTCGAGATAGTAGAAGGAGCACAGGATGGAGACTGGCAGTGGGTGGTCACTTGAGCTGGGTGCTATGTGTGTTCAGCTTGTGAAAGTTCACTAAGCTGCACCCTAAGGATATATGCATATTTCTGTATGTATATTATTCTTTAAATCTAAGTATAAGGATAGTCTGATCATCATAATAGGGGTAGAGCATGCCCTATTATGGTGATCAGACTATCTTTACACTTAGGCTACCACAGATTTCCCATTTCTAAATAATTCTGGTATCTATTAGGCAACACTTTAGGGAATGGTATCAGAATCTGTTGACAGTTACAGCTCTTGGCTGCTAACAGGGCTTCAGTGTGCTTGGTCCTTCCAAGAGTCAGTATACCCAGCCCCAGAGAGAATGTAGGTAAGCCCTTGAAATTAACTTGCCTTATTTCTAGGACCAGTCCAGCCCTAGCCAGGTAATCTGTGAATTAAAATCCATGATGCCTAATCTAGATACATTTTCTAACAATGACCTAGCTTTACAGTTTCTAGACTCAGAAGGAAGTGGATGGAATTTGCCAGCTAGCAAGGGTGCCTCCGGATAATCCTACAAATTGCAGAAAATAAGTACCCCCAGCCATCCTATCAGGTTTTTAAAGGGGAGAAAAATGAAAAGCTGTTATTAAAGTAGTTCGAATCCTCTCTATATCTGCTTATCTCTCTCTATATGAGATCTGGTTAAATCAATCTACTTTACAATCTTCCAGGATGTTACCATGAGAAACAACATTTAAAAAGTCTGTAGAGGAAGGGCCATGGAAAGAAGACAGAGACATATTTCTCAAAAAGGTGGGAGACCAAGGTCTATGAGCAAAGCAGTCACCTCATTGGCAGCTATACTTACAGTTTTTCCATATATATATATATATATATATATGTATACGAGACATCATCCCCTTTGCAGAATCAGACTTCTTTAGAAAACCTTTCTTCATTGGAACATCTTTAGTGGCTCAGAAACAAGTGTTTTATTATTGAAATAGAATCTAGCAAATACCTCAAGCTGAGACATGTTAGAAATATCTGTACTTCCATCCAACTGTATAGCAAACCTCCCACACTGCATAATTTGTTCTAATGCTTATTTCTTTCAGTCTTCAGCAATGTTTTCTATATGTCTTCCAAATATATTTGCTGACAAAGGAATGCATTTTAGTTTGACATCAATTTTTTTCTACACATTAGAACAGCCAGTTTTACTGTGACTTGAAGAGCAGGTGTTTTTGCAATGATATGAGACTTTTGGTTTTTCTTATTGAATTGTAGCAACTCGAAAAAGGCTTCCAAACATTCATTGTACGTGAAATAGTATTTTGTGAAGCACAGGATTGAGTATCACATCTTGAAATATTGCTGAAAAAAATCAGAGGTTTGTCTTCATGTTCTGGATGCTTCATTTTTAAGTATCATGGTAATCACAATAGCTTCATACCATCATGAGCTAACATCTCAATGTACATCATATGCTCCAGATGAAGTTTAATGCTAATAGCACATATTTCAAATAGTCTTCTTTGTGATCATTTTTGATTCCGCTGTCTTGTCAAATCTAATGGGGCCACCTAATAATGTGGCTGCTAGAGAACTTATACAAGGACTAGAAGAGTTAGGGACTTTCCTGGCCACCCAGTGGTTAAGGTTTGGTGCTTCCAGTGCAGGGGGCACGGGTTTGATTCCTGGTCAAAGAACTAAGATCCCACATGTTGTGGTGCAATCAAAAAAATCTTTAAAAAGAGTAGAAGGGTCAGCTTGGTCGCTTTTTTGCTGTTAGTCTGTGTGTCTGTGTTTATAGTATCTTTGGGGCTTCCCAGCTGATGCCAGTGGTAAAGAATCTGCCTGCCAATGCAGATGACACAAGAGACGTGGGTTTGATCCCTGGGTTGGGAAGATCCCCTGGAGGAGGAAATGCAGCCCGCTCCAGTATTCTTGCCTGGGAAATCCCATGGACAGAGGAGCCTGCCGTGCCGCAGTCCATGGGGTCGCAACCACTGAGTGACGTGTGAGATGGAAGAGTAGGATCTTTACTTTACTGTTTCATTGTGGGAAATGGTTTAAGCCCCCTGCTGATCTTGTGAGCTTTAGTTTAGTTATAACTAGAAAATATAACCCACAGATTCACTCATGTAGGCCCAGGTGAACTGTATTTTACTGCAGTAACCTTAAAGTACATGGAAATATCAGGGTACCCGGGCCCCCCTTCTCTATTGTAACAGCTTGTATTCTTCCTTTGGAATACCTTGTAGACAGAAACAGGACACCAGGGTAAATGTGGAGTTACTGTTAGCTGTCAGTAATCCTTCCTTTTCCAGGCACAAGTGCTGCTCTCTAACGGATTGTTCTGTGCATCCCACGTTAGACAACCGTGGTCTCTGCGTTTTAAATCTTGCCCTTGGATCCATCCAAGTGAGTGAGAGAACTGCATTCTCAGACTACATGTTTGGCTCCTGGTAGAAACACTTTTTGATTCAGGGACTCTGACTTGCAGGGAAGGTGCTACATAGACAAACAAAAGACAGGATTGTCTTTATTGTGGGACTGTCGTTTGGTATGTTGCTGTTGCTATGGCAGCACCCAATATGCCCCTTATAAAGGCACCAAGGGAGGAATATCTATAAAAATTTGGCATCAGGGAATGCTGTGCTTCTCCCAGGTATCTATTTTCAGTTTTGCTTAAAAACAATATTAACTTTGTGTTCCTCTTTGCTTTGATTGCTGGGAGCTTAAAGCCATTTTTGTGGCCCCTGCTCTCTGAAATGTAAAGGACTGTGATGGACATTCCTGTGTGCTCATTTCACCCTGGGCCTTTTTTCAAAACCCCTGTTTCCACCCCTATTCCACTATTATTTTAAACTTTTTTTTTTTTAAATAAAAGTTACCTCACAGCCTTTGGGGATCAGTAAGATACGAGATTATTATTGATACTCATTGTAAACTCCTTAAGCTCAATTGTCCAAGAAAAAATAGATTTGAGGTATGGAATTTTTATCCCTAGGTAATGATGATTTTTTTCTATTGTTAATAGTATCTATGCGTTTCTTGATTCTAAATGTCTTTAATTGTAAGACACGCTTCCATTTCAGAGGTGTTAGAATGTAAGAAAACTGCCAATACGGATTTTAAGACATTTATTTTCAGACCCCTCCTAATCTCAGGCATGTGTATCTGTTTGTGTCATCTTTGATTTCTTTCATCAGTGTTTTAATAGTTTTCTGAGTACAGGTCTTTTGCATCTTTAGATAGATTTATTCCTAGGTATTTTATTCTTTCTGTAGCAATGGTAAATGGGATTGTTTCCTTATTTCTCTTTCTTATCTTTCTTATCTTTCATTGAGGTTTGTGTGTATTAATTTTATATCCTGCGACTTTACCAAATTCATTGATTAGCTCTCATAGTTTCCTGGTAACATCTTTAGGGTTTTCTATGTATAGTATCATGTCATATGCAGACAGTTTTTCTTTTCCAATTTGTGTTCTTTTTATTTCATTTTCTTCTCTAATTGTTGTGGCTAGGACTTCCAAAACTATGTTGAATAAGAGTGGCGAGAGTGGACATCCTTGTCTTGTTCCTGATCTTAGGGGAAATGCTTTCAGTTTTTCACTGTTGAGAATGATGTTTGCTGTGGGTTTGTTGTATATGACTTTTATTATGTTGAGGTATGTTCCCTGTATGCCCACTTAACAGAGTGTTTTTTTTAAATCAGAAATGAGTGTTAAATTTTGTCTAAAGTGTTTTCTGCATCTATTGAGATGATCATATGGTTTTCATTCTTTAATTTGTTAATATGGTATACCATATTGATTTTGTATATATTGGAGAATCCTTGCATTCCTGGGATAAATCTCACTTTATCATGGTGTATAATCCTATAGTGTGTTGTTGGATTCTGTTTGCTAGTATTCTTTTGTTGAGGAGTTTTGCATTTATGCTCATCAGTGATATTGGTCTGTAATTCTCTTTTAATTTTATTTTTTTGTGAAGTCTGTCTGGTTTGTTATTAGGATGATGGTGGCCTCATAGAACGCATTTGGGAGTGTTGCTCCCACTGCAAATATTTGGAGGAGTTTGAGAATAGGTGTTAGCGCTTCTCTAAATGTTTGATAGAATTCACCTGTGAAGCCCTCTGGTCCTGGACTTTTGTTTGTTGGAAGATTTCTTAGTTATGGTTTCAATTTCATTACTTGTGATTGGTCTATTTATATTTTCTAATTCTTCCTGGTTCAGTCTTGGAAAGTTGTATCAGACGTGCTCAAATGTGGGGGGAAATATTCATTTTAGAATCAATGCAGTGCAGTGTTATTTTTAGTATTAAGAGTTTTCCACTATTTGAAATCCACCATTGTGGGGTTTGGAAGGTAGCCACGTGGGGGTTATGGCATATGGATGGTCAGTGTTTTAAGGGTGGCTGTATCCCTAGGGCATAATAAAAATTCTCATCCCTGATTGCTGGAAGGACTGTAATTACTAGCCTGATCTAGATGTGGGTATTGCCACACTGGTTTAAAAAAATGGAATTCTTGTGAGGATACCCTAAAGTTGGAAAATAAACTTTTAAAAAGACATTTAAGATAATTTTTAGACTGTACTATTGTTTTGCTTTTAACTAACTTCAAAATACTTATCCTCAGTAACAGAAAAATGAATAAAGGACAGATTATTCTCAGAAGAAAATATAAATGACTAATAAACATTTGAAAAGCATTCACTCTTTTTTGTAATCAAAATAATTCAAATTGAAACAGCATGATGCCATTTTTGATCTATAAAATTGACAAAGATAATACTTGATGCCAGTGAGGTGGCAGCAAGAAAGGTGCCTTTATATGCTGTAATGTATGAATGATGCGGCTTTTGTGGAAGGTAATTGGCCAATATATGTTTAAATGTTCTTCAAATATTCATCTTTAAAATGTTTATACCCCTGATCTAAGTAATTCAACTCCTAGGCATTATCCTAAGGAAATAATCAGAAGTTCAAAATTATGTTTAGAATGTTATTTGTATTAGTAAAATATAAGCAACTTAATATTCTACAACAGAGAATTGATATTTAGTGGAATGTTTTATAGCTATTAAAATTAGTGAGAGTTGTATGAGAAACATCTATATCTTCTACTCATTTTGCTCTGAAACTAAAACCACTTTAAAAAATAAAGTCTATTTCTCACATACTTAAAAAACGAACTTATGGTTGCTGGAGGGGAAAAAACAGGGAATTTGGGATGGTCATGTACACACTGCTGTAATTAAAATGAGTAACCAACAAAGACCTACAGTACAGCACAGGGAACTCGGCTCAATGTTATGAGGCAGCCTGGATGGGATGGTAGTTTAGGGGAGAATGATACATGTATAAATATGGCTGAGTCTCTATGCTGTCCACCTGAAACTATCACAACATTGTTAATTGGCTATATTCCAATTCAATATAAAAAGTTTATAAGAAAAAAATTAAACACACACACAAAATAGTCTGTTAATAAAATCAGTTTGGTTCAGTTCACTTGCTCAGTCGTGTCTGCCTCTTTGTGACCCCGTGGAATGCAGCATGCCAGGCTTCCCTGTCCGTCACCAACTCCCAGAGCTTGCTCAGACTCATGTCCATTGAGTCAGTGATGCCATCCAATCATCTCATCCTCTGTCGTCCCCTTTTGCTCCTGCTTTCAAACTTTGCCAGCATCACGGTCTTTCCTAATGAGTCAGTTCTTCGCATCAGGTGGCCAAAGTATTGGAGTTTCAGCTTCAGCATCAGTCCCTCCAATGAATATTCAGGACTGATCTCCTTTAGGATGGACTGGTTGCAGTCCTCCTTGCAGTCCAAGGGACTCTCAAGAGTCTTCTCCAACACCACAGTTGAAAAGCATCAATTCTTCGGTGCTCAGCTTTCTTCACGGTCCAACTCTCACATCCATACATGACCACAGGAAAAACCATAGCCTTGACTAGATGGACCTTTGTCGGCAAAATAATGGCTCTGCTTTTCAATATGCTGTCTAGGTTGGTCATAACTTTTCTTCTAAGGTGCGAGAGTCTTTTAGTTTCATGGCTGCAGTCACCATCTGCAGTGATTTTGGAGCCCCCCAAAAATGAAGTCTGACACCGTTTCCATTATTTCCCCATCTATTTGCCATGAAGTGATGGGACCAGATGACATGATCTTCGTTTTCTGAATGTTGAGCTTTAAGCCAACTTTTTCACTTTCCTCTTTCACTTTCATCAAGAGGCTTTTTAGTTCCACTTCACTTTCTGCCATAAGAGTGGTATCATCTGCATATCTGGGGTTATTGATATTTTTCCTGGCAATCTTGATTCCAGCTTGTGCTTCAACCAGCCCAGCATTTCACATGATGTACTCTGCATACATCATTCTGGAGTTATTTCTCCACTAATCTCCAGTAGCATATTGGGCACCTACCGATCTGAGGAGTTCATCTTTCAGTGTCCTATCTTTTTGCCTTTTCATACTGTTCATGGTGTTCTCAAGGCAGGAGTATTGACGTGGTTTGCCATTCCCTTCTCCAGTGGACCATGTTTTGTTAGAACCCCCCTACATGGCATGGCTCATAATTTCATTGAGTTAGACAAGGCTCTGGTCCATGTGATCAGATTGGTTAGTTTTCTGTGATTGTGGATTTCAGTCTCTCTGCTCTCTGATGGAGAAGGCTAAGAGGCTTATGGAAGCTTCCTGACGGGAGAGATTGACTGAGGAGGTAACTGGGTCTTGTTCTGATGGGCAGGGCCATGCTCAGTAAATCTTTAGTTCAATTTTCTGTTGATGGGTGGAGCTGTGTTCTCTCCCTGTTATTTACCTGGGGCCAAACTATGGTGGAGGTAATGAAGATAATGGCCTTACATCAGTTTAATCTTTATCAATAATCATTCTTTCTCTAGTTTTGTTTTTTTTTTTATTATCAGTAGTCATTCTCCAGTGACTTTAAAATTCCCTATTCAGCAAATATTTATTGAGGACCTTTTACATGTCAGGTACTGCCTTAGAAGAGCTTCCCTGGAGGCTTAGTGGTAAAGAAACTGCCTGCCAGTGTAGGAGATACTGGTTTGATCCCTGGATTGGGAAGATCCCCTGGACAAGGAAATGACAACCCACTCTGGTATTCTTGCCCAGGAAATCCCATGGACAGAGGAGCCTGTTGGGCTACAGTCCAAAGGGTCACAAAAGAGTTGGACATGATTAAGCAACTGCCTTAGAAAGTATGGATTTAGTAGTGAATAGAACAGACTTAGTCCCTGTTTCTTGGAGTTTCCATTGTAGTTGAGGGAGACAGGCCATAAATATACATTGTCTCCTCAAGTGCCCATGGGGACCTCTCTTCAATCTGCACTCACCCTAGCTGAATGAATGAATCTAGCCTAGTGGTTTTAAGTATCATTAAATTCTGATGGTTTCTTAACGTGTATCGTTAGCTTAGTCCTCTATCCCAAACTCCAGACTTGTACAACCAACTGCCCACCTGACATCTCCACTTGGATATCTAATAGGCATGTCAAACCAAATGTGTGAGAACAGAATTCTTTTTTTAAATTAAATTTTATTTTTTCTTCCAGTTTTATTGAGATAAAATTGACATATAGCATTGTATAAGTTTAAGGTATATAACATAATGATTTGACTTACATACAACATGAAATGATTATCACAGTAGGTTTAGTTAACATCAGTCATCTCTTATAGATAAAAAAATTAAAGAAATAGAAAAATTTTTTTCCTTGTGATGAGAACACTTAGGATTTATTCCCTTGACAATTTTTATATGTAACATATAGTAGTATTAATGATATTTATCATGTTGTTCATTACATCCCTAGTATTTATTTATCTTATAACTGGAAATGTATACCTTTTGACCATCTTCATCAGTTACCCCCTTCTCCAATCCCCTACCTCTGGTTAACACTGATCTGATCTCTTCTATGAGTTTGTTTCTTTATTTTTGAAGTATAATTGACCTATGACACAATCTTCCTGTTATACAACGTAGTGATTCAGTATCGCTATACACTTCAAAATGATAACCACAGTAAGTCTAATTATGATATATCAGCCTACCAAGATATTGCCTACTTATTAACTATATTTCCCACACTGTACCCTTCATATCTGTGACTCATTTATTTTGCACCTGAAGGTTTGTATCTCTTAATATCCCTCACCTATTTCTTTATTGCCCTCACACCTCTCCCCTCTGGCAACCACCTGTTTGTTCTCTGTATCTATACTCTGTTTCTGTTCTGTTACATTTGTGCATTTGTTTTTTTTAGATTCCACATATAAGTAAAATCATACAGTAGTTGTCTTTCTGTCTGATTTATTTCACTTAGCATAATACCCTCTAGATCCATCCATGTCTTCACAAGTGGCAACATTTCATTCTTTTTTAATGACTAATATTCCTTGTGTGTGTTTATGTTTGTGTATATATACATATATATATATACACATATATTCATACATACCACATCTTTTCCATTCATCTATTTTTTGTACTTATTTATTTTTGGGCCATGCAGCATGCAGACTCTTAGCTCCCCAGCCAGGGATTGTACTTGTACCACCCGCATGGAAGTGCGGAGCGCTAACCACTGGACAGCCAGGGAATTCTCTATCCAGTCATCTATTGGTGGACCCTTAGGTTGCTTCTGTGTCTTGGCTATTGTAAATAAAGCTGTAATGAACAAAGAGGTCCATGTATCTTTTCCAATTGGCATGTTCATTTTCTTTGGATAGATACCCAGAAGTGGAATTGCTGGGCCATATGGTAGTTCAGTTCTTCATTTTTTGAGGAACTGCCAAACTCTTCTCCATAGTTTACATTCCAATTTACATTCCCACCAACAGTTCAGAAGCTTTTTAGTTTGAAGTCCCTTTGTTTATTTATTTGGCTGTGCTGTGTGGCATGCACAATCTCAGTTCCTCAGTCAGGGATTGAACCTATGCCCCCTGCATTGGGAGCACAGAGTCTTAACCACTGGACCACCAGGGAAGTCCCCCATTTATTTATTCTTGCCTATGTTTCCCTTTCCTGAGAAGACACACCTCCCCCCGCCTCTACAAACTGCTACTAAGATCAACATGAAAGAGCTTACTGCCTGAGTTTTATACTAGAAGTTTTTTTTTTTTTTTTTATGCCGTAAGTTTATTTACAAACATATCTAGGACGCTGAGTTCAAGGGACTGATCCTTTTAAGAGACTGCACCTCTTAATATGCTCCTCTTCCTATCTGTCTCATGGATTACTTTTTAAGCAGTTGGTGTCTTACTATAAAGAAAGGTGCAGCAAATCCAGACCCAAAGAACAAAGTCATCATAGCTAGTAACCTCCACTTGTTTTCCACTGAAAATGGTATATTCTTCCCTGGACCCTCCTCATAGTGGCTCCGACGAACCACAGAGGTTGTGAACCTCCGGATGCTCTGCCCAACATAGCACTGTTGGAAGCTCTACAAAAGATCCAGAGACCGGAGGCGGAAGAAATGGCAGCTGCAAACCTACCGCTCCTTGCCTCACAACCTTGCTCCTCTAACTCTATACTAGAAGTTTTATGGTTTCAGAGCCTATATTTAAGTCTTTAATCCATCTCAAATTAATTTTTCTGTATGATGTGAGAGAGTAGTCTGGTTTGATTCTTTTGCATGTTATTGTCCCATTTCCCTGATATCACTTGTTGAAGAGGCTGTCTTTCCCCCATTGTATATTCTTGACTCATTTCTTGTAGATTAAACAAATCCAGGGAATACCCTGGTGGTCCAGTGGTTAAGACTCCATGCTTCCACTGCAGGGGATGAGGGTTTAATCCTTGGTCAGGGAACTAGGATCCCACATGCCTTGCAGCCAAAAATAACCCACCAAGAACCAAAAGCCCAAATTTACATTAAAGTGTGTGTTTGAGAAGGGAATTCTTGATCTTGCCATCCTGTGCCTCCCACTGCCAAACCCCCACTTCCAGTGTCCTCCCCATCTTAGGGAGTGGCAGTGCCCATCTTTCCAGTTCTTCAGGCCAGTAACTGTGGTGTTATCCTGAATCCTCTCATTCTTTCACACACTACAATCAATTCCAAATTTTATTTATTTAGAATCTATACAGAATCTCACCCTTCTACTGCCATCCCTCACTTTGGCCCCAGCCTTCATCTGCTCCTGCCTGGTCACGATACCAGATGTGTTAGGGGTTTCCTTGCTTCCACCTTTGACTTCTTGTTGTTTGTGCTCAATATAGCAGCCAGATAGTCCTGTGAAAACTAAGTCCTGTTTAAAACTTGGTACTGATTCCCATCTCCTCAGAGTGAAAGCCAGTCTTTATAGCATCCTAAAAACCCCACAGTACTGGTTGCCTTCCATCCCCTTCCTTATGCCTCACCTCTCTGGCTATATTTCCTACTGTTTTTCTTTTTTATTCATTTCCTCCAGGCACACTGGCCTTCTTGTTATTACTGGCAGAGCCAGCTATGCTCTTGCCTCAGGGCCTTTGCACTTGCTATTTGCTTTGCCTGGAGTGTTCTTTTACCACATGCCTCAATTGATCTTTTATATATTTACACATGTATCAACTTTCTTAAAGCTATAGCCCCTAGCTCCCTTTTCCCCTTCATTGTCTTTTTCTTTTCCTGTAGAACTTATCTCCTTTTAACATACTACACATTTTATGATCTTTTTTTTGTTGTTTATTGTCTTTAAGCATCACAAGGGCAGGATTTTTTTGTCTGTTTTGTTCCCCCTATGTATCCTCAGAACTTAAAACAGTGCCTGGCATACAGCAAGCATTCAAAGTAGTGTTTGTTGGAAAAATAAATGATGGGTGGGTACTGTGAAGACAATATAAATGGTTTTTAAAAGCACAGATGAATTTTTAAAATTTTAAATTTTATTGGAGTGTAGTTGATCTTCGATGTTGTGTTAGTTTCGGGTATACAGCAAAGCAATTCAGTTATACATATGTTCATTCTTTTCTTTTTAGATGCCTTTCTCATATTGGTTATCACAAAATATTGAGTAGGGTTCCCTGTGCTATACAGTAGGTCCTTGTTGGTTATCAAATGGGTTTTAAATGTTCCACATACCTGGGAATAATGTTATGTAACAGTGAGTTTATAGATAATAGTTGTTATTTTTTGAAGTACTCATTTCCTGTTAGATAGCTTCCACCCTATATATTCAAGACTGTGATCCTTGATTAAGTTTCCTGCATCTCTGAATTCACGGGGGAGGAAATATTTCTTTAAATTTATTTTTAAATTATAAGCATTATGTCAGTGTATTCTCATGGTAAAAATAAAACAAAATAACAGAAATATATATGGAGTAAACAATGAAAACATTTTTTTGTCTATTCTAATGCTAATTTCTTCCCCAGAGATAACCCCAGTTAACAATTCGTTGTGAATTTTTCTAGGCCAGTGCTGTCCAATAGAACTTTCTGTGATGACTGGAATGTTCTCCATCTGTGATAATGCAGTAGCCACTGCCACATGTGGTTATTGAGCAACTGAAATATGGCTAGTGGAACTGAGAAACGGAATTATTTTATATTAATTAATCATAACTTTGCTAGCATGTGAAATGAGTGCACTTGTGTGGTACTTTGAACATTCTTTGGCATTGCTCTTCTTTGAGGTTGGAATGAAAACTGACTTTTTCCAGTCCTGTGGCCACTGATGAGTTTTCCAAATTTGCTGGCATATGGAGTGCCGCACTTTAACAACATTATCTTTTAGGATTTGAAATAGCTCAGCGGAAATTCCATTACCTCCACTAGCTTTGTTCCTAGTGATGCTTCCTAAGGCTCACTTGACTTCACACTCTAGGATATTTGGCTCCAGGTGAGTGATTACACCATCATGATTATCCAGGTTGCTAAGATCGTTTTTGTATAGTTCTTCTGTGTATTCTTCCACCTCTTCTTAATATCTTCTGCTTCTGTTAGGTCCATACCATTTCTGTCCTTTATTGTGCCCATCTTTGCATTAAATGTTCCCTTGTATCTCTGATTTTCTTGAGGAGATCTCTAGTCTTTCCCATTCTATTGTTTTCCTCTATTTCTTTGTGCTGATCACTTAACAAGGCTTTCTTATCTCTTCTTGATATTCTTTGGAACTCTGCATTCAAATGGGTATATCTTTCCTCTTCTCCTTTGCCTTTTGCTTCTCTTCTTTTCTCAGCTATTTGTAAGGCCTCCTCAGACAACCATTTTGCCTTTTTGCATTTCTTTTTCTTGGGGATGGCTTTTGTCACAGCCTCCTGTACAATATTACAAACCTCCATCCATAGTTCTTCAGCACTCTGTCTATCAGATCTAATCTCTTGAATCTGTTTGTCACTTCCACTGTATAATCATAAGGGATTTGATTGAGATCATACCTGAATGGTCTAGTGGTTTCCTCTACTTTCTTCAATTTAAGTCTGAATTTTGCAGTAAGGAGTTCATGATCTGAGCCATAGTCAGCTCCCAGTTTGTTTATGCTGACTGTTTAGAGCTTCTCCATCTTGGCTACAGAGAATATAATCAATCTGATGTCAGTATTGAGCATTCAGTGATGTCCATGTGTAGAGCTGTCTCTTGTGTCTTTGGAAGAAGGTGTTTGCTATGACCAATGCATTCTCTTGACAAAACTCTGTTAGCCTTTGTCCTGCTTCATTTTGTACTCCAAGTCCAAATTTGCTTGTTACTCCAGATGTTTCTTGACTTCCTACTTTTGCATTCCAGTCCCCTATGATGAAAAATACATCTTATTTTTATGTTAGTTCTAGAAAGTCTTGTAGGTCTTCATAGAACTGTTCAACTTCAGCTTCTTCAGCATTACCAATTAGGGCATAGACTTGGATTTCTGTGATATTGAATGGTTTGCCTTGGAAACAAACAGATCATTCTGTCATTTTTGAGACTGCATCCAAGTACTGCATTTCAGACTCTCTTGTTGACTATGAGGGCTACTCCATTTCTTCTAAGGGATTCTTTCCCACAGTAGTAGATAGAATGGCCATCTGAATTAAATTCACCCATTTCTGTCCATTTTGTGTGTGCTAAGTCACTTCAGTCATGTCCGACTCTGTGCGACCCCTTGGACCATAGCCCACCAGGGTCCTCTGTCCATGGGATTCTCTTGGCAAGAATATTGTAGTGTGTTGCCATTCCCTTCTCCAGGGGATCTTCTCAACCCAGGTATCGAACCTGCATCTTTTATGTCTCCTGCGTTGGCAGGCAGGTTCTTTACCACTAGCACTACCTGGGAAGCCCCCTATCCATTTTAGTTCACTGATGCCTGAGAAGACTCTTGAGAGTCCCTTGGACTGCAAGGAGATCCAACCAGTCCATTCTGAAGGAGNCATTCCCTTCTCCAGGGGATCTTCTCAACCCAGGTATCGAACCTGCATCTTTTATGTCTCCTGCGTTGGCAGGCAGGTTCTTTACCACTAGCACTACCTGGGAAGCCCCCTATCCATTTTAGTTCACTGATGCCTGAGAAGACTCTTGAGAGTCCCTTGGACTGCAAGGAGATCCAACCAGTCCATTCTGAAGGAGATCAACCCTGGGATTTCTTTGGAAGGAATGATGCTAAAACTGAAGCTCCAGTACTTTGGCCACCTCATGTGAAGAGTTGACTCATTGGAAAAGACCCTGATGCTGGGAGGGATTGGGGGCAGGAGGAGAAGGGGACGACCGAGGATGAGATGGCTGGATGGCATCACAGACTCGGTGGACGTGAGTCTGAGTAAACTCCAGGAGTTGGTGATGGACAGGGAGGCCTGGCGTGCTGTGGTTCATGGGGTCACAAGGAATCGGACAGACTGAGCGATGGAACGGAATGGATGCCTAAAATGTTGATGTTCACTCTTGCTGTCTCCTGTTTGACCACATGCACTTTACCTTGATTCATGGACCTAACATTCCAGGTTCCTATGCAACATTGCTCTTGACAGCATCAGATTTTACTTTCACCACCAGCCACATCCACAACTGGGCATTGTTTCCAAGAACTTCCAGATTTGCAAGCTGGATTTGGAAAAGGCAGTGGAACCAGAGATCAAATTGCCAGCATCCGTTGGATCATAGAAAAAGCTAGAGAAAAACATCTGCTTCATTGCAGAAGGCTGGGTGCCTAAGAATTGATGCTTTTGAACTGTGGTGTTGGAGAAGACGCCTGAGAATCCCTTGGACTGCAAGGAGATCAAACTAGTCAATCCTAAAGGAAATCAGTCCTGAGTATTCATTGGAGGGACTGATGCTGAAGCTGAAGCTCCAATACTTTGGCCACTTGATATGAAGGCCCAACTCATTAGGAAAGACCCTGATGCTGGGAAAGACTGAAGGCAGGAGGAGAGGGGGGTGACAGAGGGTGAGATGGTTGGATGGCGTCACCAACTCAATGGACATTAGTTGAGCAAGCTCTGGGAGATGGTTTAGGACAGGGAAGCCTGGCGTGGTACAGTCTATGGGGTCACAAAGAGTCGGACATAACTGAGTGACTGACGATGACAAATCATAACTTGAATTTAAATTGTCACATATGGCTAATGGCTGTGTGGTGTTGGACAGTACAGTTCTCACCTATTTCTATACAGTTCCCTGTTGCTGCTGCTGCTGCTAAGTCGCGTCAGTCGTGTCCGACTCTGTGCGACCCCATAGACAGCAGCCCACCAGGCTCCCCCGTCCCTGGGATTCTCCAGGCAAGAACACTGGAGTGGGTTGCCATTTCCTTCTCCAATGCATGAAGGTGAAAAGTGAAAGTGAAGTCGCTCAGTGGTGTCCAACTCTTAGCGACCCCATGGACTGTAGCCTACGAGGCTCCTCCGTCCATGGGATTTCCCAGGCAAGAGTACCGGAGTGGGGTGCCATTGCCTTCTCCGATATAATGTGTACATATTGTTTTGTGACTTGCCTTTTGCATTCAGCAAAATGTCTTAGAAATTGTTCCCTGTCTGTGCAGGTGTATCTATCTTGCTGTTTTTAATGGTGCCTGTTAGTTTAGAATATGTGTGAGCCGTACTTAGTCAAGTGAAAAATGGGTATTTCTTGGTACTGAGCTGTGTACTGGGCCTCCTCTTCCTGTGTGCCACTGCTCTTTGTTGAGTCTTTGCACCAGCTGCCTGATCTGAGATTCTTTGTCATCAATAACATCGTCCAAGAGTCCAGTGATTCTCATATGTTAGGCCTCTAGTCACCTCTGAGATCTACTTTGTCTTTACTCTCTGTTTTCAGAAGATTAAAATACTCTGATCCCAAATAAAATCAGGCCTTAAAAAAATACTTTCAGTGACAAGTAGATACAAACCCGACAGCATGGGACTGAGGGATGAACTCTGGGCCATCTTCTTGTGTTTCTGATTTTACAGTTCTAATGTCAGTCAGTCCTAAAGCCAAAGACCTTCATAGGAGAAGGAGAGTCTTTCTTTCTCTTCCTCTTGCATATCCTGACTAAAATGTTCTGTTGTTGTACAAGTCTTTCCAACTGGAAGACATTCTTTAGACAATTATGACTTTATTAACTATGAGTAATTCACTTTTCAATTGATTTCTGTGCTTCTTAACATGCCTCATCAACATTTGTTGGCTAAATTTATTGAGCCTGGCATCATACTGTTATATACACCATATCAGTCAAGGCCTTGGCGAGACAAAGATGGCTTACTCTAAAGGGGGAATTTGAAGACAGCTTAACAAAGGGACTCAGAGAAGGCGGTGGCACCCCACTCCAGTACTCTTGCCTGGGAAATCCCATGGACAGAGGAGCCTGGTGGGCTGCAGTCCATGGGGTCGCAAAGAGTCGGAAACAACTGAGTGACTTCACTTTCACTTTTCACTTTCATGCATTGGAGAAGGAAATGGGAGCCCACTCTAGTGTTCTTGCCTGGAGAATCCCGGGGACGAGGGAACCTGGTGGGCTGCCGTCTATGGGGTTGCACAGAGTTGGACACGACTGAAGTGACTTAGCAGCAGCAGCAGTAACAAAGAGACTACTTTTAAAGGCATGCACAGAGTTTAAGGAAAGCTCAAAGTATAGTATGGGTATAGTACCTGAAGCCTAGAAACACTGGGAGGCCTAGACATATTGCCAGCCCTAGGCAGGAAAGGGGTACGGGGAGAATGCGGTTACCAGAAGCTCATGGAACTGTGGCTCTCAGGCAGAGGGCAGGACTAGCATACTGGTTCCTCTCAGGGAGGATACCAGCGAGATGAGTACCCTCTTGTTCTACCCTCCAGCATTTTGCATGCTTCCCATGGACCCAACCCAACTGGAAGCAGGAAGACAAGAGAACCCAGTGGTGGAGTCCATACAGAAAGCCATACGCTGAGGAGTAAAGAAGGTGGGAGAGTATGTATTGTGGAGAGGCAGAAGGAAGATGTTAATCATGCATACATCATTTCATTTACTCCTCACAACAACTTCATGAGATAGATTTTTTTTTTCAAAACGACTGCTCTTTTTATTATTTTTTTTTCTTTTATTTTTGGCTGTGCTGGGTCTTTGTTGCGGCATGCGGGCTTTCTCTAGTTGCAGTTGGTGAGCTTAGTTGCCCCACGGCACGTGGGGTCTTAGTTCCCCACAAGGGATCAAACCCATGTCCCCTTCATTGGAAGGTGGATTCTAACCACTGGGGAATTCCTGGGGAATTCCCAGAGAAGTCCTGAGATGAATCATTTTATTATCCTTCTTTTATAGATGTTCTGGATGAGGACACTGAAGGTTAGCGAGGTTAAGAACCAGCAATTTTCTAAAACTCAAATTTAGAAAATCAAATAGCCACTGATTTATAGAACTAGGATTTGAACTCAGGCCTGACTGAATAGCCCCACTGTAGTTAAAAGTAGCTTAGCTTAAACAAGCAGCTTTGCAGTTGGCCTGTCACCAGTAGCATGCTAAATTTTGATTGGTTGATTAACTTGCTGTGTGATTGAGCCTGTTGTCAGAGATGCCTAGTGCATAAATAGAGGTTCTACTGACCACTTTTGCACTCAAGGAATGTTTGTATTGTATATTTTATATAGTGCCTAATAGCTTTCAAGTAAATAGTTGATAATGTCCAGTTGAACATATTCTGCAAATGAAATGCCCAGTATTTAGAAGACTGATGGGAACATGCTTTCATGTGGCACTGCATAACCAGAGCTTTGTATAGGC
This sequence comes from Aepyceros melampus, assembly GCA_006408695.1. Taxonomy (NCBI): domain Eukaryota; kingdom Metazoa; phylum Chordata; class Mammalia; order Artiodactyla; family Bovidae; genus Aepyceros; species Aepyceros melampus. The sequence continues at coordinate 25,283 of SJXQ01009363.1, forward strand.
AATATGTCCACATGCAATGACTGGGTGTTCTGAAATCTTAAATTAGGTACAAGTTTTATTGCAGTCTAGCTCCAACTCTGTGGTCTGGCAAGGCCTTTGTGTATGAGAGGTTCAGGGCTCTGGGCCAGGGCTTCTTAACCCTTTTAAAATCCTCACTCTCATCTAGTAAACATAAAAAGTTCATGGGCCTCTCTAGCCCCAAATTTGGTATATGGCTTCCTAAGGGGGGCTTAGTCTATCCTCTGATGATCTCTGTCAGTCAAGAGGCTTAATTTCGATGACTTGTATATTGAAGAGGGTAGAATTTTCCCTCTTCAATATACAAAAAAAATTTTCCCTCTTCAATATATAAAATTGCTAAAAATTTAATATGCCTGTTCAAACTAATACCTCTTCCCATTCTAAAAAGGCCACCCTTCACCTTTGAGGATTGCTTTCCCTTTCTTATTTCCTCCCCCACCCCCTTATCTATCCTATAAACATCTGGCATCATATGAAACACACAGCATGTGCTAGTTAGTAAACACTCAACAATGTGATCTGGTGATTTGGAGTCTTAAGCTGAGGCTTGTTTATATGTAAGTAATCTGGCCTATTTCACTAAGTCTAGGTAAAAATGAAGTCCCACGCTTTTGTTTTTTCAATTGTTTGCTCCCCCCTCACTTTTCTAATTAGAGAGAAGTCCAATATCTTGTTTCTGAGAGCCCTTTGTCCTGATTCTCTTAGAATCCTAGTGTGTCCTCAGTTCAAAGGGAGCCCAAAAGGTCATTGAGGGATCTACCCCTGCTGTTGCTTCTTGCTGCCGCTTGGTGTCAGTGTTGAAGACAGGTCCTTTACAGTTCAGTGGAGGCAGTACTTGCCTCTCAGGGTACAAATTAAATTAACTAATACATGCGATAGCATATA
>SJXQ01009363.1:26416-105548 GCA_006408695.1 Aepyceros melampus
AGGTTTGTATGTTATGTTATGGGCCTCAGTTTTATGTCTCATGTAGGGCCTAGACCAGAGAATCCCTGGAACCATCCTAGCTCTGGCAAACGGTGAGGAATAGATGGGGGCCTGGGTGTCCTGCAGGCTGATATAGAGCCTGGAGTCCAGGATGAACCAGTCAGGGTCCCTCTCGAGCCTCTAGCTGTCTTAATCCTGTTGTCCTGAGGTTGGTCTGCCATTTGTAGATGGAGGGGACAACCTGATAGCATAGAATTCCTTCTCTAAATGTATTTATTTATTTATGGATATGCTGGGTCTTTGTTGCTGTGTATATTTTTTTCCACTAGTTGCAGCAAGCAAGGACTACTCTAGTTGCGATGCACGGGCTTCTCATTGCAGTGGCTTCTCTTGTTGTGGAGCGTGAGCTCCAGGGCACGTGGGCTTCAGTAGTTGTGGCTCCCAGGCTCTAGAGCACAGGCTCAGTAGGTAGGGCTCCCAGGCTCGAGAGCACTGGCTCAGTAGTTGGGGCTCACAGAATGATGCTGAAACTGAAGCTCCAGTACTTTGGGCACCTTATGCGAAGAGTTGACTCATTGGAAAAGATTCTGATGCTGGGAGGGACTGGGGGCAGGGGGAGAAGGAGACCACAGAGGATGAGATGGCTGGATGGCGTCACTGAATCCATGGGCGTGGGTCTGCGTGAACTCCGGAAACTGGTGATGGACAGGGAGGCCTGGCATGCTGCGATTCACGGGGTCGCAAAGAGTCGGACACGACTTAGCGACTGAACTGAACAAATTCTAGAGCACAGGCTCAGTAGTTGTGGCTCCCAGGCTCTAGAGCACAGGCTCAGTAGTGTGGTGCACCAGCTTGGTTGCTCCATGGCATGTGGGATCTTCCTGGATCAGGGATCCAACCTGTATGTCCTGCATTGGCAGGTGGATTCTTTACCACTGAGTCACCAGGGAAGCCCTAGAATTCCTTCTAAATCAAATGATTTGCTCTGACTCAGAGGAGGAGGTTCTGCGATGTTAAGGCTGAAAAAACTGCCTCAGATCACAGGGCTGGTTGATGATAGCTGGTCCTTAACCAAAGTCTTCCTAAAAGTAGAGCTTGAATTTCAACCTAGGAAGTATCCTAGAGAACAAACCTGTCATTCATTCATTTATTTTTACACTCTCCCCATTCTAAGCACAGTGCCTTGTACATAACAAGAAATACTCCTTCTCCATATCAACTACTGTTAATGGACTACTCACATGCTCACAAGTACATTTAAGAGCATCCTCTGCCTTCCATCTCTTTGCTTCATCTGTTTTCCTACTTCTAGGTCACAATGATTAAGAACAAAATGCACAGTGCACATAAACCTGTTTTCACCTTTGAGTAACTACTGTTGCTTTACAACTGTAATTACCAGATTTCACACCCTCTAAAATATATTGATACCTCTCTTGGAAAACAGCAACACCTTATATCTTTAATAAAGTTTGTGACTAGCACATAAAAGATCTCCAATTAGTAATTTATTTTAGATCATGTAAAAAAGATTCACTGGCCACATACATTGAAGGTTAATGAATCATTCATGTAAGTTAACCCCATTTGCCAATTCATTTGTCTATTTGGGTTGTGTCCTAAAAATTCATTCATGAGTCAGTTTGCTTGCTTCAATGGGGAACTACATAATAAATATAATTACTCATAATATATAGTATATACTATGATATATAACAGTGAACACTAATAGAAGCTAGAAGCACTAGAAATGGCTCCAAGTCATTGGGTACCAGGCCCTTCACATACCTGATCCCCATTTTTCACAACACTCCTATAAGATAAGGTACCCATTTTACAGATAAAAGTGAGTTTCAGCTAAGTTGAGGAGCTTCCTTTTAAGAACACACAAAGTCAGATATATTTCTTTTTAAAAAAATATTTATTTGGCTGCACTAGATCTTAGTTGCATCATGCAGGATCTTAGTTCCCTGACCAGGCACCCTGCACTGCAGGCATGCAGCATGGAGTCTTCACCACCAGTGAAAGTGTTAGTCACTCAGCTTGTCAGACTCTTCGCAACCCCATGGACTGGAGCCCACCAGGCTCCTCTGTCCATGGGATTTCCCAGGCAAGAATACTCAAGTGGGTTGCCATGCCCTCCTCCAGGGGATCTTCCCCACCCAGGGATCAAACCCAGATCTACCCGCATTGCAGACATGTCCCCAAAGTCAGATACATTTCTTACCCCAAAGGCAGCTCCTGCTAAAGAGGCCATGACAAGCTACCCATGACCTCCCTCACTAGTCCTCCTCCCTTCACTAACTTCAGCCACTGGGCCCCAGGTGGCACCTGACTGAGTGCCAGCCAACCCTTCTTGTGGCCTAATTTGAACAGATGAACTTGGTCAAGTTGATCTTCCATTAGGATTTTGAATTGGGAAGCATGGAAAGAAGCAGAAATTGGGTAGGAGGACGGAGGAGCTGGGAATGAAAGGCTGAACCCAAAGCCATTGAAAGAAGGTTCGGCGGGGAGGCTGAGGAAGCTGCAATGGGCCATATTCAAGCTGAAGTTTCTGAGGGAGGAGAAGGCAGAGACTTGAATATAGTGGAAGGAAACAGAGTAATCTGAGTGGGACAGAAAGACGGAAATGCAGAGAGCAGCCAGGTCAATGTAGAGCACTCTGGGGCCAGGTGCTGCCCCTTTCTCCTTTTCCCCCACAGTTTGTGTGCCAGGATAGCTGTAAAGTAAGCCTTCATCTCTTGACTTAGCTGTAGTATCTGTTCCTTTCAACCAGGAGAGTCAAATTAGAACACAGAGACTTTAAGTGCTAGAAAGGGGATTTGAACCCCATTTTGTGGCTACAGAGCCTCTGCTGTCATCCCTGCACCTGCGCCCCTTTATTCCTTCACAAATACTGCCCTGACCCATCATGGCCTACAAGGTCACCTTAACGTATCTCAAAGGGAAGCAATAAGAGACTCAAATTTCCTGAATCTATGTCTCAAGTCTTGATTTGCTTTCAGAGCCCTGAATGGGAGGGTGGGGGTTAAGAAAGCCTCAGGCAACTGAGAGGTCTCCAGACAATTTAGGGCAGGACTCCAGCTCCCAGGGCGAAAGGTACAATGGGAGAGGGTAGGGGCAGGTCAGTGGAGCATGGGGGTCCCTCCAGAATGGGGACTGGTCTTATCTTTGCTTCTACCTCCAGTTCTCAGATGTCACCTGACATGTATATAAGTGAATGAGTGAATGAATGGCAGTCTCACAGCCCCTGTCACATGTATGGATCATTCTTTAGTCTTCCCAGGTTAAGGAACACCTGCGTCTATCTCTAAGAAATAATTCATGCAGCAATATGAGTAATGTTCACAGTGACTCGTCACCTTCAGCTTTAAAAATATTGAAGATGAGGTAGTGAAGACCATGGTAAGGACGTAGTTCAAAGACAGATGAATTCTGGATTGCACTTGCCCCTTGTTTACAGAAATACGGCTCACTTTGTCTTCCTCTGTCTAGAGAGAGTGAGGTTTTCATTTTAAGAGGCTGACTCAAAAATGCAGAGCCACTTCCTGGGCAGGCTTCCAAGTGACTACATCTCTCTGACAGCGCTCCCCAGAGCCCCAGCCCGAGCTGCCTGGGGCGGGGCCTCCAGCCGTTGGTGGCTGTTGGAACGACCAGAGAGGAGCAGTTATCTGCAGCCCGCCAGAAATGCTGGGCTTTTTGGCCCTCCCCGGGCACAGATAACTGCTTGGGCCTTTGCGCTAAAGAGACGTCAGAGATTGTGATTGGCCAGGCCGCTGTGTGTGAAATACAGATGTCTGCCACACTCCTGACCATGGCATTCCTTCCAGCCGAGTACCCCCGGGTGTGGGTAAGTCTGAATGTTTGAAGTCTGCCCCGGTTGTTTGTGAAATGCTCCAAGCGGAGCATCGTGCCTTTCCAGGGGGCATGACTTGGCATGTTCCTTAATCTTGCTAAGCCTCAGTTTCCTTTTCTGCGATGCAGAGATGATATCATCCTGTGCTGTAGAAGGACAGAATGCCTATAGGAGGAGAGCAGTGTCTAGCCATCATGGGGTATTGCAGGGCCTGGGGGAAATACCATGTCCAAGCACCACGTCTGGTACCTGGCAGATAGTACATGCTGGAGAGCTTATTGCTGAAGCATTAGTCAGGAAAAAAAAAAAAAAAGCCTTCTTGAACAATATCCCTGTTTTTCTTTCTAACAGTACGGGATTTCTCTGAAAGACTGAGTGGATATCTTCTACTTAATCATCCACATGTAGCCAACAGAAATAAAACTTCAGGGGAAGTCAGTGCCAAAGCCAAGGCTGTCAGACTGAATTTACTCCCTTTCTCTTTTCCTTCTAGACCCTGACTGCACCTGCCCCTTTTGCAGATGAAACCAGTTGTCTGTGCCAAGCACCCCATGAGAAACTGACCATTGCTCAAGCCCGCTTAGGGACACCAGGTGAGGCTGTACTACTTATTCTCCGGCGGGCCCTGTCCTGACATCTCAAGGGGCAGAAAGGCCCATCATTATGTGAGCAGCTCTTGCTTCAGATTGGAGACATGCATCTAGAGGTGATTGCACAGGGCGGGAAGGGTAAACGCCGATGTCGATCAACTGGACCAAGCAAAGTAGCCGAGGAAAAGATGTTGCAGGACGCTGGAGTTGCAGCCCCAGCTCTCTTCTTTACTTTCTACCACCTGGGCGAGTCATGAGAACAGTCTGAATCTATTTCCTCATGTGCAAACAGGGCTTTTTATGACGACTGCTGCTGCTGCTTGCTGCTAAGTCACTTCAGTTGTGTCCGACTCTGTGCGACCCCATGGACCACAGCCTACCAGGCTCCTCCATCCATGGGATTTTCTAGACAAGAGTACTGGAGCGGGGTGCCATTGCCTTCTCCATTTATGACAACTAGATTGCATTAAACATACCAATGCATTTTTTTAAAACTGTGGAGTCATAGAAAAACCTACGCTACTGTAATTATTATCATTCTTAAAAGTCTATGTTTTAAAAGTTTCTCCAAGTATGCCCTGGCTGTGCTCTAGGAACTTACCGTTCATTCCTTTAGCCCCTACCAGAGATGGAGAGGGAAGAGATGTAAAAAGAACTGTAAGGTCTATCTCTGTTTCCTAAGAGTGTTCACTATAATTAAAGAGACAAGACAACTAGATAGGAAATAAAATCCCACCAGTAGCTTGCATGCATATTCTTAGGGGTTAAATCCTGCAGCACAAATGATAGCTGACAGTTTTGAGAAGGGCAGATTCATTTGGCTTCAAGCAGTCAGGCAAGACCTAATCCCAGACCTGAGCTGATCTTTCAGAAAAAGTACAATAGGGTCTTTGTGGGAAGAAAATGGAAGGATATTGTGGGCAAGTGAGATAGGAATAGTGAAGGTGCAATGATAGGGAGGGAGTGAGTGGCATTTCTGTCAATTGGGATGGAGTGGAAAATAAGACTAGTCCAGCAGGTGAGCCTTGAGGCATTTGAGACGGCATAATTCTATGGTTTCCACTCGCCAGCCCAAAAAACAAACATTCCAAATGTAATAGAATCCATGGGACAAAGGACAGTTTGCTTAAGAGCTGCTGCTGCTACTGCTGCTAAGTCGCTTCAGTCGTGTCCAACTCTGTGCGACCCTATAGACGGCAGCCCACCAGGCTCTGCCGTCCCTGGGATTCTCCAGGCAGGAACACTGGAGTGGGTTGCCGTTTCCTCAAGCAGCAGATATTTATTAAGTACTTACTGTACACTAAGTTATTTATCTTTATTGTCATTTCACTATCACAGCCCTATGTGGCTGATGCTTTTAGCATTTCACAGGTGAGGAAGTGAAGGCTTTAGGCCAGGGGTCCCCAACCTCCAGGATCTAGTGCCTGGTGATCTGAGGTGGAGCTGATGTAATAATGACAGAAATAAAGTGCACAGTCAATGCAATGCACTTGCATCATCCCCAGACCACCCCCACCCCAGTCCATGGAAGAATTGTCTCCCACAAAACCAGTTCCTGGTGCCAAAAAGGTTGGGGACCGCTACTTTAGAGAAGCTGTGAATCTGCAGATCGTTTAGCTAGTAAGTGGCAGTGTTTCTCACATTTGAATCTGTCTTAGAATAACCCAGAGGGCTTATTAAAACACAGTGGCTGGGCCTTACCCCCTGATTCAGTGCAACTGGGGTGAGACCCAAGAATGTGCGTCTCTAAGAAGTTCCCAGGTGAGGCTGCTGCTGGGGAACCACGCTTTGAGAACCACTGGTAAGTGCTAAAGCTGGGATTGGATCTCAAACCTGTTTGTGCTCAAGCTTGATCTGTTGGCCATGATACTCTGCTGCCCCTTTAAGAAGAGCTTCGAGAAAGTGAAGTGAGGAGCAGAGCAGGCAGTTAGAGGGCTTCGTGGTGACTTCTTTGTTTAAATTTACTTATTTATTTTGGGCCACACTGGCTCTTTGCTGCTGTGTGGGCTTTCCCAAGTTATGGTGAATGGGGCTGCTCTCTAGTTGTGGCGCACGGGCTTAGTTGCCCTGTGGCATGTGGGATCTTAGTTCCCAGACCCATGATTGAACCCACGTTGCCTGTGTTGACAGGTGGATTCTTAACCACTGGATCACCAAGGAAGTCCTTATAATAACTTGTTGTGAAAATTTAGGCAAGAAAAGCCCTGAGGAGACAGTGCAGAGCAGCTAAACCAGTGTGCAGAGAATCACCTGGAAAGTTTGTAAGGAGCAGAGGTTTTTACTCACTCTCCCAGACTCCTAAATCTAGGATGGAGCCCAGGCATCTGCATTTTTAACAAATGGCCCAGGTGATTCTGAAGTCAGTGACCTATAGACCGTAGCCTGAGAAATGCTGACGCAGCAATAAATCTAAAAGGTGGAATGAAAGTCCAGGTGGTTATGAAGAGAACAGACTTGACTTCAAGTTAAAGGATGAGCTTTAGGCCCCAGCAGAAAAAGATCCTACTTTTCTAAGGGAAAGGAAAAGGGGATTTGAACTTGCTCTCCATCTGCTGGGTGCTGTGCCCTGTATGTACTCTAGTTAGTCTTTGCAAAAACTGGCTAAGGTGGGTATTTCTGTGCCCTCTCTGCTGACAAGGCCGATGACACTTGGAGAACTGGAAAGTAACTTGTTGAATGTCCTATCTGACCGATAGAGCTGGGATTCGTCTCAAGTCCCTCTCACCTCATACCCCTGCTTTGTCCACCATGATGAGCTGCCCTGTGCAGCATGCACCACGGCAGCCCATGGAGCTCAGTGAGAACATGCTCAGACTTTGAACTGGAGGCTAGCAAGTGTGTGAACAAGACAGAAGCTACAATCTTCTGTAGTGGGAGGACCATCTCCATGCCCACTGCTGTATCACCAGTACCTGGAGAGGTACTGTATGCTCAGTAAATACTTTGTGAATGAATGAATGAACGAATGAAAGACTGGGACAAGAAAAAGGAGCTCATCAGTTGGAAATAGAATCAGAGAGGGTTTGACCTGCTGCTGGGGGTGACTGAGTGAGACTGAGTACCTGTAGGCTAACTGCCAAGTGTTTGTTTGCTGTTGTTGTTTTAATAATGTATTTATTTTATTTTTGGTGGCACTGGGTCTTTGTCGCTGCACTCGGGCTTTCTCTGGTTGTGGTGAGTGGGGCTGCTCTTAGTTGCATTGCACGGGCTTCTCATTGCAGTGGCCTCTCCTGTTGCAGAACATGGGCTCTAGGGCATGTGAACTCAGTAGCTGGGGCTCGTGGGCTCTAGAGCACAGGTTCAGTAGTGGTGGCACACAGGCTTAGTTGCTTCATGGAATGTGGGATCTTCCTGGACCAGGGATCGAACTTGTGTTTCCTGCATTGGCAGGAGGATTCTTACCCACTGTTCCACCAGGGAAGTCCCGCCAAGAGGTTTAAAGCCTGAGACTCAAGCTAGAATAAGATAGTGCATTTTAAAATAGCTGTACAGTGAGCTCTGTGGTACACAGGTCATTAGAGGAGGGATGAGATGGAGCAAAGGTAAACTACTACTCTCAGAAATTCTCCCCTTTTATCTCAGGTGACCATACTGGGAAGTCATCCAGGAGAATTTGTGATATTTGGTGGGCATCTGGCCAAGGGAACTTCTGTTAGGAAATTCTTTATTTAGAGCATCTTTAAAAAATTTTTTTTAAAGTTTTTTGGCTGTGTTGGGTCTTCATTGATGTCACAGGTTTTTCTCTAGTTGCACAGGGCGGGGACTATTCTGTAGTTGCAGTGTGTGAGCTTCTCATTGTGGAGACTTCTCTTGTAGCATAGCACAGACTCTAGGGCATGTGGGCTTCAGTGATTGTGGCCTGTGGACTCAGTAGTTGTGGCTCTCGGGCTCTAGAGCACAGGCTCAATAGTTCTGGCGCGTGGGCTTAGTTGCTGCATGGCCTGTAGGATCTTCCTGGATCAGTGATTGAACCTGTCTTCTGTACTGGCAGGTGGATTCTTTACCACTGGACCACTGGGGAAGCCCTACTTAGAACTTTTAATATCAGTGTTAAAATGTAACAAGAAGTTAGTTCTTTGATTACTTAAAAGGCACATATTTGTCTTAGACCACACTCTGATAGTCACTGAAAGTGGTCCTCAAACTTTAGCTTGCTTAGAACGCCCTGCAGGCCTTGCTAAAACCCTCTGCTGGGCCCCTGTCCCAGATTTTGGTCTGGGTGAGGCTCGAGTATTTGCATCTCTAACAAGTTCCTAGGTAATGCCTGTCCTGGGACTATACTGAACCACTGCTTAACAGTAACTGTTGTTAGTGGTTGGAGCAAGTATTGTGGCGGTTATCTAAAGAATAGTTGTTGCATTGCATTGTTACTAGAGAAGCTCACAGAGTTTTAAAAATATCTTGCTATTTGACTATTGTTTAAGAAAACAAGAAAAATGACATTACCTTTTTGAAGTGTTTGGTAATTTTCAAGACTAGTAAGCACACTTCTGTGGTGCTGTCTTGAACATCCCATCAAAAAGAGGAAAGAGACTTGTATTGGGGGTTTACAGCGTGTTTCAGGATTATAGTTGTAACTAAAGCCTTTCACTAATTCCTTCACTAGCCCGTTTTATGACTTCATACGATCACCTACTTTATGTTTCACAGGCTTAGGTCTACCCAAACAGGGGCTGGTGTATAAATTCTCAGAGAGGTTGCTCATAGCTTTTAGCTCCTGGACCTCATCTGTGAGGTCAGAGGGTGAGGATCTTAAGAGAAGGAACACAGTAGAGCAATTGGAACTAGCACATTTAAAAAAAATTATTGACGTATGGTTGATTTACAATGTTGTGTAAGTTTTTTCTGTACAGCAAAGTGGCTCAATTTACATACACATATATTCTTTTTTATATTGTTTTCCAGGGTATTTTTGTCACAGGGTATTAAATTTAGTTACCTGTGCAATACAATAGGACCTTCTCATTTATCCATACTATATCTAACAGTTTGCCTCTGCTAATCTCAAACTCCCATTCCTTCCCTCCCCTGCTCACTCCCCTTGGCAACCGCAAGTCTGTTCTCTATATCTGTGAGTCTGTTTGTGTAGATGTGTTGATTTGTATTGTATTTCAGTTTCCACATTTAAGTGATATCACATGCTTTTTGTCTTTTTCTTTCTGACTTCCTTCGCTTAGTATGATGGTCTCCGGGTCCATCCATGTTGCTGCAAATGGCGTTGGTGTTTTCTTTTGATGGCATCTTTTTGGTGGCTTTGTTGATGCCTAATGCCAGTCTTTTTGATGCCATCTTTTTGATGGCTTTGATGGCATTGCTTTTTAAAAATGGCATCTTTTTGATGGCTGCATAGTATTCTATTGTATATGTGGACCACATCTTCTTTGTCCATTCGTCTGTCACCAGGCATGTAGGTTGTTTCCATGTCTTGGCTAGTGCAGATGGTGCTGCTGTGAACATAGGGGTGTATGTATCTTTTTGAAATGCAGTTTCATCTGGGTATATGCCTAGGAATGGGGTTGCTGGATGATACAGCGACTCTATTTTTACCTTTTGGAGGAACCTCTATACTGTTCTCTATAGTGGCTGCACCAGTTTACATTCCCATCTGTGTAAGATGGTTCCCTTTCCTCTACACCCTTTCCATCATTTCTTATTTACAGACTTTTTAATGATGGCCATTCTGACTGGTGTGACGTAATACCTCATTGTAGTTTTGATTTGCATTTCTTTAATAATTAGATACGCTAAGCATCTTTTCATGTGGTTTGGGCCATTGTATGTCTTCTTCAGAGAAATGTCTGTTTAGGGCTTCTGCTCATTTTTTGATTGGGTTGTTTTTTGTTGTTGTTGAGTGGAACTGGCACCGTTAATCTTAGCTGAACTTGTCCAGCTGTGGAGCTATGACCCTCCAAGGTTTATTAGTACATATCCTGAGACAGAAAGAATCAGTCCTCTGCCTGGAGATAAAGGACAAGTCCAGATGATTGTTGCATAGGTTCCTTTCCAATAAAGCCAACTAAGGGAAACTCAGTTGTGATTTCTTACTTTCCTTCACAAAAAGGGAATTTGCATTGTTCTGTTCATGGTGATATGTATAAAGCTTTCAAAATGCATGTTTCAAGAGCCACCTTAATGAATTTTGCCTTATTTATGTGTTACCTGTACTGTAATTTACTTAATTTTTCTTTAGATGTACTCTTTTTTAACTTTAATGTATTTTAAAAAGCAAATATCGATCTTTATCATTGACTGAAAGTAGCATCGCTGCCTATAATTAGAAGAAAATGATAAAGTTTATATAAAACTATGTAAACTTTATAGGGACTTCCCTGGTGGTCCAGTGGTTAAGAACCTGCTTTGCAGTACAGGGGATGCATGTTCAATCCCTGGTCTGGGAACTAAGATCCCACATGCCAGGGAGCAATTAAACCCTTATGTTACAACTAGACCCAAGGCAGCCAAGATGAATAAATCAAATCAACATTTTTAAAAAGCTATGTAAACTTTATAAATAGGGAACTATTAGATTTTAAAAGTTTAATTTTTTGCCACCTTTTTTTGTACATTAGTTGTACATAGAAACAATACTAATTACTGGGCATTCAGTAATAGTCTATCTTTCTCTTTTTTAAAAAAGACTCCATATTGGCATGTAGACTGGTCTGGGAACTAAGATCCCACATGCCAGGGAGCAATTAAACCCTTATGTTACAACTAGACCCAAGGCAGCCAAGATGAATAAATCAAATCAACATTTTTAAAAAGCTATGTAAACTTTATAAATAGGGAACTATTAGATTTTAAAAGTTTAATTTTTTGCCACCTTTTTTTGTACATTAGTTGTACATAGAAACAATACTAATTACTGGGCATTCAGTAATAGTCTATCTTTCTCTTTTTTAAAAAAGACTCCATATTGGCATGTAGTTTTCTAGGAGGCATCATGAGTTAGAAGAACATTTGAGTTTGGTTTGCACTCAAACTCTCCTATCATATTATATATCTCATTATCATATCTTAAGTTGGTTATATGATGCTGGGTAAGCTCCTCAGCTTTCCTGAGTTGTCATTTGTCCCTCTATGAGAGAGGATAGTAAGTCCTTTCTCCCCTACCTTCTTCACAGAATTGATGGAAAGATTAAGTGAAATACATATGCTTTGTAAATCCGTGTGTACTTTAAAAAAATAATTCGTTTATTCACATGTTTTTTCTTTTTGGCTGCACTGGGTCTTGTTGCTGCGCACAGGGTTTCTCTAGTTGTGGCGAGTGGGGGCTACTCTAGTTGTGGCGAGTGGGCTTCTCGTTGCAGTGGCTTCTCTTGTTGCGGAGCACAGGCTCCAGAGCTCACAGGCTTTGGCAGGCTTTGTGGTGCACGACGTAGTTGTCCTGTGGCATGTGGAATCTTCCCAGACCAGGGATTGAATCCATGTTCCCTGCATTGACAGGCAGACTCTTAACCACTGGCTCACCAGGGAAGTCCCCCAAATATACTTTTAAGGCATTGTTAACAAGCTCCTTTTAAAGAGCCATAAGAAAAAAATGAATAATCACCCTTTTATTGTTGCCTGAATCTGAAACAATATCAAAAAACCCCATAACATGCCCTGCAAAAATGTGAACTCACGTGTAATGTAGTTGATGATTGCCTCCTATCTGGCCATATGGTATGTATATATTTAACTTTTTGACCAACTGCCAAACTGCTTTCCAATGCATTTGTACCATTTACATTCCCATCAGCAGTGTATGAGAGTTCCGTTTGCTCTATATCCTCCCCAACACTTGGTATGGTCAATAATTTTTGAAATTTTTAGCCATTCTAATGAGTAGGAAGTAATATCTCAGGATGACCTTAATTTGTATTTCCCTAATGACTAATGGGATTGAGATCTTTTCATGTCCTTATTTGCTATCCTCTATTTGGCTGTTGAAATTTTTTTGCTCTTTTAAAAGAGTTGTTTATCTTAGTATTGAGTCTTGAGGGTTCTTTATATATTCCAGATACAAGTCTCAAATACATATTTTCCAAATATTTTCTCCTGAAGACTTGCCTTTTCATATTTGTAAAAATGTCTTTTGAAGAATAAATATTTTAAATGAGGTTTTATATATATATATATATATATATATATATATATTCATCTATTTGCCATGAAGTTATGGGACTGGATGCCATGATCTTAGTTTTCTGAATGTTGAGATTTAAGCCAACTTTTTCACTCTCCTCTTTCACTTTCATCAAGAGGCTCTTTAGTTCTTCGCTTTCTGCCATAAGGGTAGTATCATCTGCATATCTGAGGTTATTGATATTTCTCCTGGCAATCTTGATTCCAGCTTGTGCTTCATCCAGCCTGGCATTTCATACGATGTACTCTGCATATAAGTTAAATAAGCAGGGTGATAATATACAGCCTTGATGTACTCCTTTTCCTATTTGGAACCATGTCTGTTGGAACCAGTCTGTTGTTCCATGACCAGTTCTAACTGTTGCTTCCTGACCTGCATACAGATTTCTCAAGAGGCAGGTCTGGTGGTCTGGTATTCCCATCTCTTGAAGAATTTTCCAGTTTGTTGTGATCCACACAGTCAAAGGCTTTTGTGTAGTCAATAAAGCAGCAGTAAGTAGATGTTTTCCGGAACTGTCTTGCTTTTTTGATGATCCAGTGGAGGTTAATGTATGATATTTATTTTTCTCTTTCTAACTTCACTCTGTATGACAGAGACTCTAGGTTTATCCACATCAATACAAATGACCCAATTTTGTTCTTTTTTATGGCTGAACGATACTCCATTGTATATATGTACCACATCTTCTTCATCCATTCACCTGTCGATGGACATCTAGGTTGCTTCCATGTTCTAGCTACTGTAAATAGTGCTGCAGTGAACATTAGGGTACATGTATCTTTTTGTTTTTCCCAGGTCTTCTAGAAATTTTATAGTTTTGGCTTTGCATTTAGGTTTATGATCCATCTTGAGTTAATTTTTATATATGGTGTGAGATATGTGTTAAGTACAGCCCTCTTTAGTGTTCTTTTTTCTTCTAGAAGTTTTATTCATTTTTTAAAAATTGGAATGTTATATTAGTTTCTGCTGTACAACAAAGTGAATCAGCTATAGATATACATATATCCCCTATATATATATATATGGACTGCAGCACGCCAGGCCTCCCTGTCCATCACCAACTCCTGGAGGTTACCCAAACTCATGTCCACTGAATCGGTGGTGCCATCCAACCATCTCATCCTCTGTCGTCCCCTTCTCCTCCTGCCTTCAATCTTTCCCAGCATCAGGGTCTTTTCCAATGAGTTGGCTCTTCACATCAGGTGGCCAAAGTATTGGAGTTTCAGCTTCAGCATCAGTCTTTCCAATGAACACTCAGGACTGATCTCCTTTAGGATGGACTGGTTTGATCTCCTTGCAGTCCAAGGGACTCTCAACAATCTTCTCCAATACCATAGTTACTTTAAGATGCTGAATAACTTACAGAAATTTGGAATGTAAGACCAAGTAGTTAAAATAATCAAATTTTACCCACAGTAGTGTACCATGGTCATTATTTGTATCCATGATCTTCAAGAAAATATTCAGCATCATTTTGGTGTTACATGTAGTTTGTCATATTTATTAATAAATTATTTGAAACATGGCAATTAATGAGTTGTATACAGATTTGCATTTTGCCAGAACATCACATTTATCTGATATAGCTTGCTGTGATCATTTAGGATAAACAAGAATTTACCTTAACTGCTTTTCAAAGAGCATAATAATCTGTAGGCAGAAAATCTATACTGCCATTGTATTCAGTTTCTATGATATTTAATGTATTACCACAGATCTAGTGGCTTAAAACAATGCATATATATTCATCATGTCATAATTTCCATGGATAAGGAGTCTGAGCCTGGCTTAGCTGAGTCCTCTATTCAGAGATTCACAAGGCTGCATTCAAAGTGTCACTTGGCTTATTTCTCTTGACTGATGATGGATCTGTATTCAAGCTCACTCAGGTCGTTGGCAGAATTTATTTCCTTGTAACTCTAAGACCAAGGGTCTAGCTTCTTGCTGGTTGTCAGCCAGAAACCACCCTCAGCTCCTAGAGGCCACCTGGCCCTCTAAAGTATGGCAGCTTGCTTCTTCAAAGCCACCAAGGGAGAAAGATTGAGTCTGCTAGCAAAATGGAGTCTTACACACTGTAAAATAATTATGGGAGAGACATCTATTACTGGTGTCATATTTTCTGGTTAGAAGCAAGGCATAGGTCCTACTCCCACTTCAAAGGGAGAGGATCGCACAGAGGCAAGGAGAGCATGAGGTGGAGTCATTGGGAGCTACTTTAAGGTCTTTCCCCCATGGCTGTGGAGAGACTTTTTGATCGTTGCCAAACCTGTAGCTTCACAGGCCGGTGGTTCCCAGCATAGACTCCTTGGAGAGTCCCTAGATGCCTAAAAGGATGTCCAGAAAAACCTGCAACCAAAGATTAAAGCAAATGTATATGTAAATTAAGTTAAGCCACAGTCTGTTAAAATATTATGGAGAATTTCAAGCATTCATGAAAATAGAACAATATAATGAGCCTTCATGTGTCCATCACCCATACTTAACAACCACCATCCTGTGGCCAGTCTTGCCTCATAAATTCTCCCCTCTTGAATTATTTGCAACAAAATCCCAGGCTTCATATCATTTCATCCATAAATATTTCTATATAATGTCTTAAAAATAAGAGCTCTGGTTTTTTAAGATATAACCACTATAACATTACCTCACCTAAAAAATTAACAGTAATTCTTTAATATAATCAAATATCTAGTGTTCCAATTTCCAATCACCTTTTCTTTTTTGTTGGAGTCTAGTTACTTTACAATATTGTATTAGTTTCTGCTGTATAGTGAAATGAATCAGTTGTATGTATACATATATCCTTCCAGTTGTCTTTTTTTTTTACATATTTTACTTTTATTAGGAAAATTTCAAACATATACAGAGGAAAAGAGAAGCTCTGGTTTTTTAAGATATAACCACTATAACATTACCTCACCTAAAAAATTAACAGTAATTCTTTAATATAATCAAATATCTAGTGTTCCAATTTCCAATCACCTTTTCTTTTTTGTTGGAGTCTAGTTACTTTACAATATTGTATTAGTTTCTGCTGTATAGTGAAATGAATCAGTTGTATGTATACATATATCCTTCCAGTTGTCTTTTTTTTTTACATATTTTACTTTTATTAGGAAAATTTCAAACATATACAGAGGAAAAGAGATTATTAGCAACATAGCCATGTGTGTGTGTCTCATGTATAACCCTCTCTTTACCCTGTATTCCCAATCATTTTTGAAGCCAATTCTATACAGCAGATCATTTTCTATATATACATTTTAGTATCTACCTCCAGTTGTCTTATGTCACCATTTATTTATAGTTTGCTCGAACCCAAATCCAAATAATGTCTTTACATTACAATATGTTGAGATATTTTTAATATATCTTTTGATCTCTAAGATCCCCTCTTCATCTCTTTCTTTCTTCTTTTTTTTCTAAGTTTATTTGTTGAAGAGATCAGGGTTTGAGGGTTTTTTTTTTTTTGGTCCTGCAGAATTTCTTAGTCTGGCAATTGCTGACACACTACAATTCAAAAAAAGTGAGCTTATTGCAAAATCAACTCCATAAATACTCTTCAAAGATCTACTAAATAGCATAATTATATCATCATTCTTCACTTCACTTTTCTTTCCTCCCTGCTTCCTGAATTTATTTATCTTGATCACCTCTGAATCAATAACAAAAAGTTCTGCAAAACTGCCATCTGCTTTCCCTTGGGGTTTATATCTTAAAACAAATTTTCCTCAATTGAAATCAAATTGAATAAGAGCTTTGAAAACAAGGATCCCTCATTAGACAGTTTGTTATTTCAAAGTATTTCTATTTACTGTGCCTTATTTAGAATACAGTATAATCCTGTGAAGGCAATTCTGTTTGCTCAAAATGGTGTATAATTGGGAATAATTGCAATTCCCTATCTGAAATAAAGTCTCTCAAGTTTTTTTTATTAGAAAAATTTAATTTATTAGAAACATTGTACCATCTGAATGTATTAATGTAATGTTCCTTTCAATTTATGTTCTGAATTAATGAGGTTGTAGTATGTCAAAAAATAATCATAATTTTAAATCTCAGACTTGAGGATCATTCAACAGAAGTTTGCATTGATTTCTTTTTGAAAAATTTATAACATCAATATAATGTGTCTTTAAAAAGTTAGTGGAATCTTAGGCTCATAAAACCAACCAACCAGCAATTCTTTCCCCATCTGCCCCACCTCTGATTCTTGTTCCCTTTAGATACATCCAAATGGCATTATTTCCACTGCCAGTGAACATTTAGGTTGCTTCCAAGACTTTGTTATTGTAAAGAGTGCTGCAGTGAACACTGGGATAACATGTATCTCTTTGGACCATGTTTTTCTCCAGATATAAGCCCAGGAATGGGATTATAGGTTCATTTTTAGTGTTTTAAAGAACCTCCATGGAGAAGGCAATGGCATCCCACTCCAGTACTCTTGCCTGGAAAATCCCATGGACAGAGGAGCCTGGTAGGCTGCAGTCCATGGGCTCGCTAGGAGTCGGACATGATTGAGTGACTTCACTTTCACTTTTCACTTTCATGCATTGGAGAAGGAAGTGACAACCCACCCCAGTCTACTTGCCTGGAGAATCTCAGGGATGGGGGAGCCTGGTGGGCTGCCATCTCTAGGGTTGCACAGAGTCAGACATGATTGAAGCTACTTAGCAGAGGCAGCAGTGGCAAGGAACCTCCATACTGTTCACACAGTGGTTGTACAAATTTACATTCCCACCACAGTATAGGACAATTCCATTCTCTCCACACCATCTCCAGCATTGATTGTTTGTGGATTTCTTGATAATAGCCATTTTGACTGATGTGAAGTGATACATCATTGTAGTTTTGATTTGAATTTCTCTAATAATTAGTGATGTTAAACATCTTTTCATGTGCCTCTTGGCCATCTGTATATTCTCTTTGGAGAAATGTCTATTTAGATTTTCTGCCCATTTTTGGATTGAGATTTTTTTTTTCCATATTGAGTTGTATGAGAAGCATGGAGAAAATCCAGAATGCTGACAGTGTTAAATGCTGAAAAGAATGTGGAGCAATAGGAATTCTCATATATTGCTAGTGGAAATGAAAAATAGTACAGTCACTTTGGAAGACAGTTCAACAGTTTCTTACAAAATTAGATAAATGACACAATACCATATAATCTAGCATTGCACTTTTTGGTATTTACTGAAATGGGCTGAGAACTTACATCTACAAAAAATACCTGCACATAGATGTTTAAAAGGTGAAGTCGCTCAGTCGTGTCCGACTCTTTGCGACCCCATGGACTGTAACCTACTAGGCTTCTCCATCCATGAGATTCTCCAGGCAAGAATACTGGAGTGGATTGCCATTTCCTTCTCCAGGGGATCTTCCTGACCCAGGGATCAAACCAAGGTCTCCTGCATTGGAGGCAGATGCTTTAACCTCTGAGCCACCAGGGAAGCCCATATAGCAGCTTTATTCGTAATAGTCAAAATGAGGAAGCAACCAAGATGTTCTTCAGTAGGTCAATGGATTAATAAAATGTGATAAATTCAGACTATGAAATATTATTCAGCTCTAAAAGGAAATACATTATCAACTCATGAAAAGAGAAAGAAGAATCATGTGTATATTTACTAATGAAAGAAGCCAACTGAAAAAGACTGCAGACTGTATGATTCTCTTTATATAACAGTCTTAAAGAGGCAAAACTATCAAGACAGTAAAAAAGAGAGATGGCTGTGGGGGCTCAGGAGAGAGTGGTGAATGGACAGGGAACAGAGGATTTTTAGGGCAATTAAACTATTCTGTAAGATATTATATTTGACACTTGTCATAATACATTTGTCAAATACATTGAATGCTCAATACTGAGAGGGTTCTGTAAATTGTAGACTTTGGGCTTTAATGATGTGTCAGTTTAGGCCCAACAATGGTAAAAACAAAACAAAACTGTACTTTGTAGTGTAGGATGTTGATAGTAGGGGAAAGATGTGAGTGTGGGGAGAGTATATAGGAACTCTCCCACAACTTTCTTGCTATGAATCTAAAACTACTTTTTAAAATAAAATCTACCTAAAAGGAAGAAAAAAGGTTGAATTGGAGATACAGATACATAAAGACCATTAATAGTGTATTTTTTTATTTAAAAAAATGTGAAAACTTGGCTTGATGTCCCAAATATCTGGAAATAAGTTTCTAAATAGCATAGGCAAAGCAGAAACTCACAAAAATTTAGAAACTTTCTTCAACTAAATGATAATTTTAAAAAATCTAAGCAATTTACTGAGAAAAAAATGTGTAGTTTATATTAGAAAATAAAAGAATTTTAAAATCTGTGATCTAAATTTTTACTTTAAGAAATAGAAAAAAAAAAGAGTCAAATTAAGCCCAAAGTAAAAAGAAGAAAGGAAATAATGATAATAGAAATAAATAAAATAAAAGATAAAACATAGAGAAAAATGATAAAAAAAAACGATTCTCTGTAAAGATTAATAAGATTGATAAACCTATAGCAAGACTGATCAAGAAAAAGGGTACATAAAAAAGAAAACATCCATCCAGGATCTAAAAACATTAAAAGATCAATAAAGTAATGCTAAGAACAATTTTATGCCAATATATTCAACAATTTAGATGAAATGGACAATTTTGGACAGACACAAATTACCAAACTGATACAAGAAGAAATGGAAAACCTGAAGAGCTCCTAGACATTTCTCCAAAGAAGACATACGGATGGCTAACAAACACATGAAAAGATGCTCAACATCACTCATTATCAGAGAAATGCAAATCAAAACCACAATGAGGTACCATTTCACACCAGTCAGAATGGCTGCGATCCAAAAGTCAACAAGCAATAAATGCTGGAGAGGGTGTGGAGAAAAGGGAACCCTCTTACACTGTTGGTGGGAATGCAAATTAGTACAGCCACTATGGAGAACAGTGTGGAGATTCCTTAAAAAATTGCAAATAGAACTGCCTTATGATCCAGCGATCCCACTGCTGGGCATACACACCGAGGAAACCAGAATTGAAAGAGACACGTGTACCCCAATGTTCATCGCGGCACTGTTTATAATAGCCAGGACATGGAAGCAACCTAGATGTCCATCAGCAGATGAATGGATAAGAAAGCTGTGGTACATATACACAATGGAGTATTACTCAGCCATTAAAAAGAATACATTTGAATCAGTTCTAATGAGGTGAATGAAGCTGGAGCGATTATACAGAGTGAAGTAACCCAGAAAGAAAAACACCAATACAGTATACTTACACATATATATGGAATTTAGAATGATGGTAATGATAAACCTGTACGCAAGACAGCAAAAGAGACACAGATGTATAGGACAGTCTTTTGGACTCTGTGGGAGAGGGAGAGGGTGGGATGATTTGGGAAAATGGTAGTGCAACCTGTATGATATCATAAGTGAAATGAATCACCAGTCTAGGTTCCATGCAGGATGTAGGATTCTTGGGACTGAGGCACGGGGATAGTCCAGAGAGATGGTGTGGGGCGGGAGGTGGGAGGGGGGGAGTTGGGATTGGGAGTTCATTTACACTCGTGGCTGATTCATGTCAATGTATAGCAAAACGAATACAGTATTGTAAAGCAAAACAAACTGAAAAATAAAAATTAATTAAAAAAAAAGAAAAATATTCTCAGAAAGAAAACTATATACCCAGAGTTTATTTCTACAGAAAATATAGTACTAATTTTACACAAATTCTTCCCAAGAAATGGAGGATGCTATGTGACCCATCTTATTTTATGAAGTCAACATAACCATAAAAATAATAAAATCTAATAAGGACTTTAGAAACAAACAAAAAAAAAATGCCTTTTTTTTTTTTTTTTTTTAGTGGCACCATGTGGCATGTGAGATCTTAGTTTCCCCAACCAGGGATCAAACTTGTGCTCTCTGCAGTAGAAGTGCAGAGTCTTAACCACTGATCACCAGGGAAGTCCCTAAAACTGTCTTTATTTGCATACAGCAAATTTGTATGTAGAAAAATTTAATTAAATCATATATGGACACTAATAAGGGAATTTAATAAGCTTATGGAGTATAAATCCATGTCTAAAAGCAACCTGTACTTTTATGTTCTAGCAACAAACAATTGACAGTGAAAATTTTAAAATACCATTTGCTATAACATCAATATTTTAACAGTTTTAAGAATAAATATAGCAAAATTTGCAAGGACTTTACACTGGAAACTATACAATTTTGCTGAGAAAGTAACTCAAATAAAGGAGAGATGCTATGTTCAAAGATTAGAAGCCAAATATTGACAGATTACAATAGAGATCATAATCCTAGTAGCTTTAGATGGAAATACTGAAAACAAACAGAATATCCATGACAATAATAAAAATAGGACAACAAAGGCTGAGGGCTTCCCATGATGTTAATTTAACACAGTGTTGTTTTGGCTTAAGGATATATATATATATATATATATATATATCACTGGAGTATAATAGAAAGTCCCAAAACAGATTCCCATTAAATGTGGTCAATTGATTTTCATCAAAGACAGCAAAGTAATTCAATATGGAAAGAAAAGTCTTTTCAATAGATAATGCTGGAATAACATGATGTCCATGTGGGAAAAAACTGGATCTTCTATCTCACACCACGAAAAAAATTTTTTTCAAGATAATTCATACATCTAGATGTAAAAGCCAAAATTATACATGTGCTAGAACACACAGGGGAATATCCTGACAATTGTGGGGAAGATGCAAAGATTTCTCAGTATACAAAAAGCACTAATCCAAAAACTGGATAAATTACATCACCAAAATTAAAAACCTCTGTGTATCAAAAGACACAATTAAGAAAATAAAAAGACAAACTACATGTTGAGAGAATATGTTTACCACTTATACTTTTGACAAAGGACCTATATCCAGAAAATATAAAGAACTAAAAGTGAATAGAAAAAAAAGAGAACTGAATTTTAAAGCAGTCAAAAAACATCAACAGATCTTTATTAAAATATATATATGAATGGCAGGCATGCTCATGAAAAGATGCTTAAAATCAATAATTGTTAGAGAGGTACAAGTTAAAACCATAGTGAGAAATAAATATACACCCACTTGAGTGACTAAGATTGAAAAACCTGATAATATCAAATATTGGCAAAAAAGCTGATAAACCAGAACTCTCCTATTTTGCTGGTAGAATGTAAAATCCTAAAACCACTCTGAAAAAATGGTAAGGTAATTTCTTATCAAGTTTACCATTCACTTTTCAACAATCCAGGAATTCTGCTCTCATCTATTTACCCAAGAGAAATGACAACATGTCCATAAGAGACTTGCATAAAAATGTTCAGAACAGCTCTATTTGTAATAGCCAAAAGTATAAAGAGTGAAAATGCCCATTAGTAGGAAAACAGATAAACAACTGTGGAATATTTATATAATAGAACATTATTCAGCAACTAAAACTAACAAACCATTGATACTGAAACAACATGAAGAAATCTCAATTTTAAAAAAAAGAGAGAAAGAATTCAAACTCAAAAGACCACATATGATATAATTCCCTTTCTATGACATTCAAGAACAAACAAGACTTATCTATGGTAGAAATCAGAACCAACAATGCTTTTTAGAGATAGTGAGAATGTCAATTTCTAGGCAGGTTGATAAGAAGTCTGGGGTCCCCGAGAAGGAGAAAGGGGTCTGCAGCTTCAGAGGAGATAGGGGTCTGGAGTTCTCAAGGAGGAGGAAAGGACCAATGTCTTTTTTTTTTTCCCCTCTACATTCTTTACTCTTTTTAAAAATATATATAAATTTATTTATTTTAATTGGAGGTTAATTACTTTACAATATTGTTTTGGTTTTGCCATACATCAACATGAATCCACCACAAGTATACACGTGATCCCCATCCTGAACCCCCCTCCCTCCTCCCTCCCCATACCATCCCTCTGGGTCATCCCAGTGCACCAGCCCCAAGCATCCAGTATCATGGATGAAAGCTGGACTGGCGATTCGTTTCATATATGATATTATACATGTTTCAATGCCCTTCTCCCAAATCATCCCACCCTCTCCCTCTCCCACAGAGTCCAAGAGACTGTTCTATACATCTGTGTCTCTTTGGCTGTCTCGCATACAGGGTTATCATTACCATCTTTCTAAATTCCATATATATGCGTTAGCATACTGTATTGGTGTTTTTCTTTCTGGCTTGCTTCACTCTGTATAATAGGCTGCAGTTTCATCCACCTCATTAGAACTGATTCAAATGTATTCTTTTTAATGCTGAGTAATACTCCATTGTGTATATGTACCACAGCTTTCTTATCCATTCATCACCCTCTGGGTCATCCCAGTGCACCAGCCCCAAGCATCCAGTATCATGGATGAAAGCTGGACTGGCGATTCGTTTCATATATGATATTATACATGTTTCAATGCCCTTCTCCCAAATCATCCCACCCTCTCCCTCTCCCACAGAGTCCAAGAGACTGTTCTATACATCTGTGTCTCTTTGGCTGTCTCGCATACAGGGTTATCATTACCATCTTTCTAAATTCCATATATATGCGTTAGCATACTGTATTGGTGTTTTTCTTTCTGGCTTGCTTCACTCTGTATAATAGGCTGCAGTTTCATCCACCTCATTAGAACTGATTCAAATGTATTCTTTTTAATGGCTGAGTAATACTCCATTGTGTATATGTACCACAGCTTTCTTATCCATTCATCTGCTGATGGACATCTAGGTTGCTTCCATGTTCTGGCTATTATAAATAGTGCTGCAATGAACATTGGGGTACACGTGTCTCTTTCAATTCTGGTTTCCTCGGTGTGTATGCCCAGCAGTGTCATATTGCTGGGTCATAAGGCAGTTCTATTTGCAGTTTTTTAAGGAATCTCCACACTGTTCTCCATAGTGGCTGTATTAGTCACTCAGTCGTGTCCAACTCTTTGCAACCCCATGGACTGTAGCCTACCATGCTCCTCCGTCCACGGGATTTTCCAGGCAAGAATACTGGAGTGGGTTGTCATTTCCTTCTCCAAGTCTTAGTCACATAAAACAGTTTTTTTCTTTAAGTCTGAAGCTGATGATTATGCAACAAACAACTCAGTTTAAAATTTGTACTGAGGATTATATAGCAACAATGTATCCTGCTTGAGGACAATCTCTCCTTCCTGAAAACCTTCGGACTAATCCTGATATTTTAGAATGTATATTATGGGAGTGGGTCTGGTAAGATCTTTCTGTTGTTAAGTTCTGATCCTGTTATTCTAAAATGTAAATTGTGAGAGTGGGTCTGGTAAAATTTTCACAAACTTGAGACATTCTTTTGATTTATTGTAATAATTAATTAAAAGTATATAACTCCCTTGCTAACACTAGTGAAGGGGGGCATTTTCCATCCCCCTTCTGATGTCTATGTCAGAAGCTTTCTCTGTCCCTTTTTCACTTTAATAAAAGTCTGCTACACAAAAGCTTCTGAGTGATCAAACCTGGTCCCTGGCCCCGAAGCTAAATCTTCTTCATAGATCACGAATCTGACATCATTCACCATAAGCTATCAATAGAAAGCAAGATTCCTTGAAAAAGAGCATGAATAAACTTTCTGCAGTGATGAAAATACTCTACATCTTTAGGGGTGTTGGTTACAGAAACATATATATTTGTCAAAATTCTTTCATATGCATCGTAATATAAATTATACCCCACTAACTTTAAAAAAATATTTTAAAACAAGTTAAAACTCACAAATCCTAGGAAAAAATGATCAAACTTGACCCAACAATTACTGGAAACTTGAATTGTTCTAAAATAATGAGGGGAATAAACTAACAGTTCAAAATTTTCTCAAAAAAAGAAAAACTACCAGTCTTTTTCTGAATACAGAAAAACTGAGCTGAGATGGAAATGTTGTGACTAGGACTCATCAGGCCTGACAATAAGAAAACACTTAACTGATAAGCCAAGCTCACCTTTGAACCCAAATGCCAAAAATCCTAAATCAAATAGTAATAAACTAATTCAACGCTTTTTAAAAAGATTCTCTCTCATAACAACTTGAATCCAATATGAGTTAAACATGGGAAAATGTCTTATTGAAATTCACTGTATTAACTGGTTAAAGGAAAATGTGTGTGGTCATTTCAACAGATGCACATAAGGGGCATGGCCAAGAAACAAATAAAAAGCCCAATTTTACTAATAACAGAGAAATATTAGTTAAAACCACAATCAAGATATCATTTTACAAATGTTTGCCAACACTTAAAAATACCAAGAGCTGGGTAGAATGTGGAACAAAGGAAAGTATACATGGATGTTTTCGTTGTTTGGTCACTAAGTCATGTCCGACTCTTTGAGACCCCATGAAGTGAAGCCTCCAGGCTCCTCTGTCCATGGGGATTTCCCAGGCAAACACACTGGAGTGTGTTGCCATTTCCTTTTCCAGAGGATCTCACCCACCCAGGGACTGAACCTGTATCTCTTCCATTGGCAAGCAGATTCTTTACTGCTGAGCTACCTGGGAAGCCCAAAATATCAAGCAAACTTGGCTTATACAAGGATTGAGATCAAACCTGGTGTTTTTAGCGCCACTCTCCAACCAACCAAGTTAACCAGCCAGGAAAACAGAGTGTAAATTGATAGACTCATTGTGGAAACCAATCTGATACTACCTACAGAAACATGCTCATCCTCTGACTCAGCAATTAGTTCTTTTCCTAAGTGTTTATTAAGAAATGAAAGAATGAACATGGCAATTAGAAGTGGGCATGTGTTTTGCGGGGCCTTCCTGGTTGGTGCTAGTGGGAAAGAACACGCCTTAAGAGATGTGGGTTTGCTCCCTGGGTTCAGAGAAACCCCTGGAGGAGGGTATGGCAACCCATTCCAGTATTCTTGCCTGGAGAAGCCAATGGACAGAGGAGCCTGAAGAGCTAAAGCCCATACTGTCACAAAGAGTCAGACACCACTGAAGGAAGTTAGCACACATGCACACATGTGTGTTTTGAGATTAGTGGGGGGAAATGGGTGCTTCACAGGAAGAGGAAGTCATAACTGTAGGGTTTGGGAATATTCATGGTCCCATGTTTAGAGATCAATGTAAGCAGTCAAAGCAACTAGCAAGATTATTGCTTATATTGAGTAAATATCCTAAGTTGTTTTGGCCTCTCACACTTTTCCATTGATATGAAAATCCCTGTTCCATCTGTGTTCATCAAGCAGTCTCTCACTTCCCAAGTATATCTGCCTATTAGAAGGTAAAGCAACAATCGCTTAGGTTTTGACTGTTTCTGATTGAGGATACTTTCTGGATTAAAAAAAAAAATAGCCTCTGATTATGATTTGGCTTCTCATATGCTTTGACCATAGGAAGAGAATTTTATGGCAACTTGGATGATCTGTGATATTTCTCAATGAATTCATAAAATAGGGTTTCTAATTTGAATGACTTTGGATGCCCTTGAGTTAGTGTGAATGCCTCTCTCTGGGGCTGAGCATCCTGGGGCTAATTCACAAGCATGATTTCTGGATCTTCAACAGAATCCAGATCCAGTTGTTCTTATCTTAGGTGACATTACCATCTCACATCCACTTTCCAGTCCTTTTTCTGTTGATTCCTGCTCTGATCACATCAAAACTCAACTAGTAACGAAAATTAAGTTACAAGTTCAAGTATGAAGCCATCCCTGAAACTTCACAAATTCTGAACTCAACTGGTTCTCTTTTATGAGTATATTCAAACATTTATATGAAAAAATGCTGAAAACCAACATAAGCACATATACACATAACACATATATTTTGAAGTCAGAATTATGGAAACGTATGACTTTTTAAGAAAGCTGAGAGCCTAACGAAGATCAGCATATCATGATTAAACACTGACCATTGAGCAAGCTAGCTGTATGCAAGTTTACTCAGTGATGACTTAGTTATGAGATGGTGAGTGGCAACATATATAGCCACGTAAAACCAGCTGAACCTGTTAGAACTTGAATACAAAAAGCATGATTCTCAGCAATCACACCTTACACCTCCTTTGGTTGACCTTTTTTCTCATCTTTTACCGGTCAATGAATAATGCCCACTCAGTGCTCTCTTTGGTCTAGTAACTGTGCTTGGCCCTCTTTGAAATTTTGGACAACATGCTTCTCAGGTGATTGCAACATGAGTCAAGTAGAAAAGGAGGCTGTCAACAGTCCCAATGAGGTGGTAAGCCTTGGCAGTGGGTTTCATGCAAGCACGGTGCTGTCACAGCATCAACCAACCCTGAAGCACACTGTTATTATCACAACCAGTCGTTCCCCACTGCAATCACAACAGGAAGGAGGACAGCCTGCTCTTCACAACTGACTGCGAGCAGTCTGTTCCCTGTAACCTCGGGAAGTACTGAATGTCACAGGTAAGAGTTCCCTGTGGCATTCGTCTACATAGCCTTTTCTCCCACTGTACTGCCCCCTCTATTTCCAGATCTTCATTCTTCACGTTCTTCTCCAACTAGAAGAGAGTCACAAATGAGACTGAGTGCAAGGATTTGTCTATAAGCCAAAAGGACAAACTGAAGGTACCACAGAACTGAAGTAGTAGTAGTAGTGTTCATCACCCAGTCAAGTCTGACTCTTTGCCGTCCCACGGACTGAAGCCCACCAGGCTCCTCTGCCCATGGGGTTCTCCAGGAAAGAATACTGGAGTGGGTTGCCATGCTCTCCTCCAAGGGATCTTCCTGACCCAGGGATCGAACCTGGGTCTCCAGCACTGCAGGCAGATTCTTTTACCATCTAAGCTACAGAGACGTCCCTTCATTACAGAGGTGAAGGAAGGGTATAATTTAGACTGACTGCTGTAAAAAAGAATGCAAAATCCCTAGCAGAGGCTTTAGTCCCTGGGAGCACTAGACAGTATTCATTGTCAGTGAAAACTGATCACTGGCTTCAAAGAGTGGCCTTACTTAGCAAGGCCCATTTCTGCACACAATTATGAAGAAAGTAAAGCTTAATATCTTTGGTTGCCACTTTCACGTCCTGCCTTTCTTCCTTCTCCTGTTATAAGGACCTTTTCCCCCTGACTAGAATCTATTTCCTGGTGAGCAGACTGGCCCTTAATTCATGTTGATGTTGCAAAGAATCATCTTTATTACAATTCACACAAATGTTTAAGGGCCGGCTTATACTTTACTGAGATGATTTTTCTAGGTGATTTGGATATGAATGAGGGATAATATGTCAATAGTGAATGTCTGCTCTCTCAATCCAGGCTCAATTGCTGCTTAGTCACTCTGGAACTAGAAGTCATTTTCTCTCTCACCCTGTTCTATCTAGGTGAGAACAGCATGTTGGACTAAGCTTATTTAAACTAGTGACAACCACAGCAACAGCTGTTATCTATTTAATACCTATGTGTCCTACTTACAAGATGCTTTACATTAGTCATCTCATAAATAACATAAATGTATGCTATTATTTCTATTTTACAGATGAGGAAACCAATATGAGTAATTCTAAGTAACTAAACTTCAGGGCTAATGAAGAGCAGAGCTAGACTTTGAAAGCCCTTGACCTCTCCACTACACAACAACATTCCAGTAAAACAAAAACTTCAGTTAAATCTAAAGTTAAGCCAATTTAAACCGGATTTCCAATGTAGCAATAGAATACAACTGTGACACTGAAAGAGGTGATTAGAGCATTTCTACCTGCTTTACCCACCGACCTCAAAGGTTGATTTAAGAGCTTCTCCAAAAACCTTTCTTCCAAGAAAACCAAACCGATAGAGTAAACCTGTTTCATTCTTTAAAAAAAAATTATATTCCTATACCTGAACCACAAAGATAACCTCAATGCATTTTAAAAACAAGAAATAGCACAAGCAACAGTATATGACAAAAATGCAATAAAACTATAAGTAGCAACAAAATTAAAAACTAAAATGAAATTTCACCTAAAAATTAAAAATACATTGTTAAATAACACCTGAGTGAAAAACATATTGAGTAGAAGAACCCAGACACTAAAAGTACATACTGCATGATTTTATTTATATGACCTTAACAAGCAAAACTGATCCATGATGATAAAGATTAGAATAGTGAGTGCCTCTGAGTATTAACTTAGAATGGACACAAAGAAATTTTCTGGTGGGTAAAGACAGTCTAAATCTTAACCTAAATGGTAGTTATGTGAGTGTAATCACTGCAGATGGTGACTGCAGCCATGAAATTAAAAGACGCTTATTCCTTGGAAGAAAAGTTATGACCAACCTACATAGCATATTCAAAAGCAGAGACATTACTTTGCCGACTAAGGTCCATCTAGTCAAGGCTATGGTTTTTCCTGTGGTCATGTATGGATGTGAGAGCTGGACTGTGAAGAAGGCTGAGCGCAGAAGAATTGATGCTTTTGAACTGTGGTGTTGGAGAAGACTCTTGAGAGTCCCTTGGACTGCAAGGAGATCCAACCAGTCCATTCTGAGGAGATCAGCCCTGGGATTTCTTTGGAAGGAATGGAGGAGAAGGGGATGACAGAGGATGAGATGGCTGGATGGCATCACGGACTCGATGGACGTGAGTCTGAGTGAACTCTGGGAGATGGTGATGGACAGGGAGGCCTGGCGTGCTGCGATTCATGGGGTCACAGAGAGTCGAACACAACTGAGCGACTGAACTGAACTGAACACACAAGTAAAATTCATCAAGTGGTACACTTAAAATCTATCCATTTTAATATATGTAAATTATACCTCAATTCAAATAAAGCAGTATAATTCACATTAAAAATCAGAATAAAAATTATATTATCACTCCATAGAAAAGGCATTGATAAAATTAACCACCCATTTAATTTTTTAAAAATGTTAGACTAGAAAGGACTAAGAAACTAAGTTTCTTTCTAGGACTAGAAAGAAACTCCTTTAATCTGATAAAAGTTGTAAAACAAAATCTTACTGAAAATATAATACTTAATGTTGAAGTACCAACACTCTTCTCTGAGATTAGAAACAACAGAAAGATGCCATTTTTACCACTTTTATTTAATATGGTACTGGAAGTCCTAGCCAGGGTAATAAAGTACTGTCATTATTGCAAATTGACATGACTGTACACACAAAAATTCAAGTTATTTAGAGAAAAATTATTATATATAGTGAATCAGCAAGGTCTCAGTGTCCAATCAAATTACAAAAAATGATTGTATTTTTATATGTAAACAAAAATTATGAGAAAAATAACATTTACAATAGCATCAACTTTAAATACCTTAGAATAAATTTTATAAAATATGCACAAAACTTCCACACAGAGAATTTTAAGAAATATTACTGAAAGACATTATAAAATCCCTAAATAAATAAAAAGATATATTTCATTCATAAATTAGAAGACTTGGCGAGTAAATATGTTCAGTTCAGTTTAGTAACTCAAACGTATGTGACTCTTTGCTACCCCATGGACAGCAGCATGCCAAGGCTTTCCTGTCCATCACTAACTCCCAGGCTTGCTCAAACTCATGTACATCGAGTTGGTGATGCCATCCAACCATCTCATCCTCTGTCACCCCCTTCTCCTCCTGCCTTCAGTCTTTCCCCAGATCCACATCCAGTTCTAACTGTTGCTTCTTGATCTGCATACAGATTCTCAGGAGGCAGGTAAGGTGGCCTGGTATTCCCATCTCTTTCAGAATTTCCCACAGTTTGTTGTGATGCACACAGTCAAAGGTTTTGGCGTAGTCAATAAAGCAGAAGTAGATGTTTTTCTGGAACTCTCTTGCTTTTTCAATGATCCATTGGATGTTGGCAATTTGATCTCTGGTTCCTCTGCCTTTTCTAAATCCAGCTTGAACATCTGGAAGCTCACAGTTCACATATTGTTGAAGCCTGGCTTGGAGAATTTTGAACATTTGCTAGCCTGTGAGATGAGTGCGATTGTGTGGTAGTTTGAGCATTCTTTGGCATTGCCTTTCTTTGGGATTGGAGTGAAAACTGACCTTTTCCAGTCCTGTGGCCACTGCTGAGTTTTCCAAATTTGCTGGCATATTGAGTGCAGTACTTTCACAGAATCATCTTTCAGGATTTGAAATAGCTCAACTGGAATTCCATCACCTCCACTAGCTTTGTTTGTAGTGATGCTTCCTAAGGCCCACTTAACTTCACATCCCAGGACATCTGGCTCTAGGTGAGTGACCACACCATCATGATTAACCACACCATCATGATTATCCGGGTCGTGAAGATATTTTGTGTACAGTTCTTCTGTGTATTCTAGCCACCTCTTCTTAATATCTTCTGCTTCTGTTAGGTCCAGACCATTTCTGTCTTTTATTGAGCCCATCTTTTCATGAAATGTCCCCTTGATATCTCTAATTTTCTTGAAGAGAGCTCTAGTCTTTCCCATTCTCTTGTTTTTCTCTATTTCTTTGCATTGACCACTGAGGAAGCCTTTCTTATCTCTCCTTGCTATTCTTTGGAACTCTGCATTCAGATGGGTTTATCTTACCTTTTCATCTTAGTTAGTTATGTAGTTCTCCCCAGATAAATTAATAGAGTCAATGCCACAACAATCAAAATCCCAGCAAGTGCTTTTGGAGGAAGAAATTAACAAGTCTCTAAAATTTATTTTTTTTAATACAAAGAACAAGAACAGACAAAGTAGATTTGAATGACAATATATTTGGAGAACCTATACCACTAGATGTCAGCTTCATTAAGTCAGTATAACACTAGTTCAAGCGTAGGCAAATGGACCAGTGAAACAAAAGAACAACTGATTTATGGCAGAGGCCACATTACAGTTACAAGTAGAGGAGGATTCTCTATGAATTGTGGTCAGCCAATTGGATATTCATACAAAAATATCAATCTTGATTCTAACATTATACCATATAACATTGTGTTCTAGACGGCTTGTAGATTTAAATGTGATGGGAGAAGCAATTCACCTTTTAAAATGTGAGGAAGGAGAATGCCCCCTCAAAGACTTCTCAAATCAAAAAGAAAAGAAAAAAAAAAAAAAAAAAAACACAGCACTAACCCTAAAGGGAAAAATGTTAAATTGGACTAAATTAAAATGTAAAACTTCTGCTCATCAAAAGACTCATTTTGGGACTTAAAAGGTAAGATGCAGATTGAGTTTGTGTTTGTGATTCTTAAATCTGACATAGATTCTGTATCCAGAATATATAAAGAACCCCTTTTAATAAAAAGACAGACAATCCAATAGAAACATGGGCAAAAGAACTGAACAGGTATTTTATAAAGATCACAGCCAAATGGATAATAAAACACAAGAAAGAGGCTCCTTGGTTATGGGAAATGCAAATCCAAAAGCAGAATGGTTACATTTAAGATGATTGATAATACCAAGTTTAATAAGGATGTGGAGCAACAGGAAGTCTTACATACTTCTTTGGGGAGTGTAAGTTGAAACAACCATTTAAAAAAACTTTTTGGAAGTATTTACCAAAGCGGAACACACGGCAAGATTCATGAGCCATATCACCTCATACATATTAATGTATACCACATGAAAATGTTACATGTGACCAGAAGACGTGTAATATAAATGCTCACAGTAGCATTATTCTTAGCTGGCTACCAAATAGAAACAATCTACATGTTCATCAACAGTAGAGTAGATATTAAATTGTGGTATATTAGTAAATAGAATATTATTCAGTCATTAAAATGAATGAACTATTGCTACATGCAGCGACATGGAGTAATCTCACAAATGTAAGGCTGAGTGAAAGGAGCTAGACCCAAAGTAGAAGTAAGTCTCTATAATTCCATTAATATAGAATAGACAAACAAGTAAAATGAGTCTACAATATTGGAATTCAGACAGTAGTTACCTACTTGAGGAGTAGGGAAGTTGTAGTGAATGAGAGGAGACACAGTAGCATGTCAGGATGTTCTAGTTCCAGTAATGTTCCATATCTTGATATGGATCAGTGCTATGCAGCCATGTACACTGTGACAGTCCATTGAGATGTACACTTATGATTTATTTCCTTTTTGCATATTATATGTCAGTGAGAAAATAATGTCTTTTTTAAAGTAAGACAGTGCAAACACACGAAATTAAAATGACAAATGAGAGATAGTCATCAAAATGAAGGAAACAACTTTCAAAAAAATCATGAGACTAATTTGCACAACTCAGTACAAATAAATTAGAAAACCTAAGTAAAACATATTATTTTCAAGAAAAACACAATATACCTTAATAGAGACAGGAAATCTAAACAACTTAGTTATCATAAAAGAAATAGTTATAAGAAAATAACACAATTATATCTGTGGAAAATGCAAAAGAAGGAGGAAATGATGTACATAATACCCAAATTTTTAATTGAACATCAAAAATAAACACCATAAGCAAATAAGAAGTCAAATGGCAAACTGAATAAAATACTTGCAACTTATATCACAGAGTTAATAGCCCAAAATAAAAAGCTTTTAAAAACTGAGAGGCACAAAATCCTATAGGTAAATGGACTAGAGATAAGAGTAGACACTTTGATCAAAAAGAAATACAAATGACCCTTAGTCATATGTAAAAATTTCAACCTTCTTCTTAATAAGAGAAATGTCAGTTAAATCTACTCTGAGATGTTTGACAGCATAATCTTTGGTTGAAGCTGGGTGAGCCCATGCTATACTCATGGAAATGAAAAAAATGATATAAACCCTATGGAAAAGGGTTTGACAATAAACATCCTAATATATTTACTCTTTGACACAAAAATCCTCCTTGTAAAAATCTATCACAAATATACACTGGCAAAATACGAAAAGACGTTCAAATATATCAAATGCACAAAACCATTCATTAGAACACTATTTGGGAAAACTAAATACTATAAACACCCCAAATCAATAGGGAAGACAAGTCAATTTTGGTACATCCACACAATTCTTGTAAAAAGGAATGCAGTGTATCTCTATTCACTATGCTGCGCTAGAAAAAAAAGGCAAAAGTGGAGCAGAGGATGTACAGTGATAATATACTATTATCACTGTATAATTGTGTGAACATGCGTATACTAGTTCTGCACCCACTTTGGCAGCAAAACCGCACAGGAGGAAAATATGCTAGGTAACTTTAAAATGCAGTGTTTGGAATATTCACCCCAGTAGAATACATTCTAAGGACCAAAGAACTGCAAACACAACTAAGTGTTTCAGTAACCACACTGTTGATGTTAGTCTTCATATTATTATTAGTCCAATTTTTTTATTTGCTTATTGTAGGATAAAGCAAATAAATAATTATTTTAGTGCCAAAATTAGGAATGTTGGTCTAGAACAAAAGGAATGCAGATGTAAGTAGAGTTAATATTTTTAGTTTAATATTAGACAAAATATTCTTATTAAACAAAAGTAAAACCTGAATCTGATCTATCCTCTGTATCAAGCTATCAATAAATGGGGAAAAGAGGGAAGAGAAAAAATTTGGAGCAATACCAATGGGATATGAACAGAAAAGTAAATGAAAAACTCCACAAGACAAACAACCTTTATGGATAAGTTGTAAGAAAAAGACAGAAAAGTTACAAATTAAGTAAGTCGTGAGATATATTAATAATTACAGTTTGTGGACTTTATTTGTATCCTATTTTAAACAAACTATATATGCACAAAACAGCCAGGAAATCTTCAATTGACCATATTTCAAGGATTTTAATTTTTGGTATGATCTTATGAGACTGTTTTACATATTGAAATTCCCTAGTGGCTCAGGCGGTAAAGAATCTGCCTACAATGCAGGACACCAGGGTTCAACTTCTAGTTCTGGAAGATCCCCTGGAAAAGGAAATGGCAATCCATTCCAGCATTTTTGCCTGGAAAAGTCCATGGGCAGAGGATCCTGGCAAGCTACAGTCCATACCGTCCATGGGGGTTGCATCGACACGAGTAAGTGACTAACACACACTTGAAATCATATGACGTCTGAATTTGCTTTAAAAGAACCAAGCAAGGAAACAAGTGGAGATGAAAAGACTGACCATAAATTGATAACTATTAAATCTGAACAGGGAGGGGTTCATAGGAATTCACTATACTATTCCCTCAACTTTCTCATGTTTGAAATTTCTATAATTCATTTTTAATGTTTAAAACATCACTGCTCATTTTCATTCATTCACCCATTCATACAAAACTTACTGTGCTACTACTAGTATTAGAAAGAAGTAACAACCACAAAACAAATTTGAATTTACCTACATTTGGAGGAAAATGGAGCATAATAATACAAAATAGAGAAAAATAAGGGCAGAATCCTTGTCAACAAAGATGTTCTCTCCTTCTCCATCCAGGTCACAATGAGAACATTCTATTTTATCAGAGCCAAAATAGGCCCCTTTGGAATGGCTACTTAACCATTCCTCACCAAAAAAACACAATCACCGCAAAACTCTTATAGGTCTCTACAAGGTGAACCTCACTCCATCCACAAGTAAATTAGTGAAGTAGGTAAGCTGGTTTTCATTAGTCTCAGAATACCTTTTACAAGACTTTCTTTTTTTCTTAACTTTACACAATGCCTTTTAGACCTACAACAGTTCTACATTCACATTTGCTAAACCTGCTTGTTAGTATGATGGCTATCTTTATAGGAGATTGTAATCTTTATGATAATCAAGAGATATGTTATCATTCCCATTCTTTAGATGAGAAAATGAAGGCTTAAATTTAGGTTCATGACAGATTATCAGAAACATAGTACAAACTTTGACTTGCAATCCCATCAGTTCAGTTCAGTTCAGTCGCTCAGTCGTGTCTGACTCTTTGCGACCCCATGAATCACAGCACACCAGGCCTCCCTGTCCATCACCATCTCCCAGAGTTCACTCAGACTCATGTCCATCGAGTCAGTGATGCCATCCAGCCATCTCATTCTCAGTAGTCCCCTTCTCCTCCTGCCCCCAATCCCTCCCAGCATCAGAGTCTTTTCTAATGAGTCAACTCTTTGCATGAGGTGGCCAAAGTACTGGAGTTTCAGCTTCAGCATCATTCCCTCCAAGGAAATCCCAGGGCTGATCTGAGTGCAATTGTGCAATCCCATGGAGATGACTAAAAAAAAAAAAAAAAAGTCTTCTAAATGGTTTTCAAGAAAAGAGAGTTGAGAGAGTTCAAGAAAGAGAGAATTCCAGTTGAGCTATTTCAAATCCTGAAAGATGATGCTGTGAAAGTGCTGCACTCAATTTGCCAGCAAATCTGGAAAACTCACCAGTGGCCACAGGACTGGAAAAGGTCCGTTTTCATCCCAATCCCAAAGAAAGGCAATGCCAAAGAATGCTCAAACTACCGCACAATTGCATTCATCTCACATGCTAGTAAAGTAATGCTCAAAATTCTCCAAGCCAGGCTNTGGCCATATTTAGCTTGTGAAAGTGAAGTCAAAGTTGCTCAGTTGTGTCCAACTCTTTGCAACATAGTCCATGGAATTCTCCAGGCCAGAATACTGGAGTGAGTAGCCTTTCCCTTCTCCCGGGGATCTTCCCAACCCGGGGATTGAACCCAGGTCCCCCACATTGCAAGAAGATTCTTTACCAGCTGAGCCACAAAGGAAGCCCTTAGTTGGCTATATTTTCACTTTCTAGTTTTTTAGAGAGTCCAGAATTGTGTAAACATTGGCACCCAGCCCCTCTACCTCCCGGTGCCTCCCTCTTATTGGAAGTGCTGGGTCTTTGGGCTGGCTCAGCAAAAGTCTCACTCTGCACTTCGGAGGACAGTCACCTGCCTCCCAGGAAGCTGTGGTGAAGTGTGTCCCTCGTCCTGAAGACATGGCACTTCCCAGAGCACTGTATTTCACACTGAGAGTCTCTCTCTCTTGACCTTTCTCCCTAGGGATGACTGTAGTGTGGGTCACGTTCCTCCATCCCTGAGCACCACACCTGTAACTTTGCTCCCTGACTCTCCTCTCTTTGGGGCATATGCCCCCCCACTGCCCCATATCTTAGGATGTCAAAGAGGATAGGGAGTAACCTTTGTGCAGTGGTAAATGTGTAGCAACTGGCCCTCCAGAGGGAATTTACCCCTGACTTGAACACTTGCCAATTTTTATGGTGTGAATACTTCGACCAAGGCTGAATTTCAGTGTGTGATACTGACTTGGAGGAGGTGCGCAGCAGCGTCTTTGCCTTTGGGAACAGGACTTAGGGGTCTTTGTTTGACCTTTCATTGAGCTCCCCAGTCACTCCTACTTTGATATTCCTGCTGGCTTGACTCTGCCAACCCTTTGGTTGTGCCTGGTCTGTCTAAATCTGCCCAGTCAGCCACCTGAGACTCTACTCTGGGTCAGACAATTCCCCAGTGCTCTGCAGTTAAAAATGTGCATTCTGGGTCAATCTTAATTTTGTTATGGTTTTACTCTGCTTTGATGTCCTGAAAAGAACTTCTTGGTAAAATTAATTTCATGCACTAATATGCAACTGATGGTATGTAGACACTGTGTTTTCTCCAGGTAAACCTTCTTACAGTGCTGTCCTGCTGGAAGGATCAGGTGATGGGGATTCCTTCTTCTGCAGTTCGGTTGATGATGTTTTCTTTCTTCCACAGTTGACAGGCCCGTGAGAGTATATGCGGATGGAATATTTGACCTCTTCCACTCAGGTCATGCAAGGGCACTTATGCAAGCGAAAACACTGTTTCCCAACAGCTACTTGCTGGTAGGAGGTAAGAAGTGCATTTTCTTTTTGTCTAGAAAACTCTTATATAATGTTCTTCCTGAAAAGAACCTCTTTTAGACTTCTGTCATTAAAACCTCCCATTGTTAATGCTCCCAATTCAGCCTATATTGGGTTCCTTGTTTACTGCCTAAAATTCAACATGAGATTTTAAAAACACCATAGGGGAAATTATATCATGAGATTATAAACTGTGATTCCTAGAGAAAGAGAGACTAATAATACCACCAAGTGTAACTGCTTCGTGTTTTCCATTAATACCTTTCTTTTTGTGTTTGAGGAATGTTCCAGTTCCTATTTCTGAAATTTCCTAGAGGGTTAGGAGAAAAGCAATATTATTCTGATTTCAAATCTTGGAGACTGGAGGAAACTCAGGATGATTAATGTTGAGCGAAGTCATTGTTTCTTTGGTGTGACCCACAGCACTTAGGACAGTGTTGTGCTAATGGTAGTGCCTTACAACAGTCCCGATTAATTGAATTTATGCACCATGTGTTAAAGAAATGGAGTTTTATATATGCAAATAATCTTGGTTTGCACTGAAGGAAGTGACTGAGTTCATAAGCTGTGGAGAGAGAAGGGTAATTAGACGAAGGATGAAATTTCCTTCTTCCAAAAGACCTACCGATTTCCATCTGTGTAAAGGGAAAAGTGGCTGATCGGGGAGCCCTGGGTCTCTTCTCTGTCACCTCTGGAAGCCGCATTTCCTTTTACCATGATCATTTTCTGTGGCATTACATCAACTAGGTGCCACCAGCCCTTCCACCTCTCCTGTGAGGGAGCAAGCTGGCAGTAAGGGGCTCCAGATCTGTGTTTACAGTATCTTGTTGTCTTCCACAAGTTTGAAATCACTTTTTGAATATTTAGGAGGAATTGTTTGCAGATTTTCCTGAACATAGTGACCATATGGTTCCTGAAAAAGGATGAAATTTCCTTCTTCCAAAAGACCTACCGATTTCCATCTGTGTAAAGGGAAAAGTGGCTGATCGGGGAGCCCTGGGTCTCTTCTCTGTCACCTCTGGAAGCCGCATTTCCTTTTACCATGATCATTTTCTGTGGCATTACATCAACTAGGTGCCACCAGCCCTTCCACCTCTCCTGTGAGGGAGCAAGCTGGCAGTAAGGGGCTCCAGATCTGTGTTTACAGTATCTTGTTGTCTTCCACAAGTTTGAAATCACTTTTTGAATATTTAGGAGGAATTGTTTGCAGATTTTCCTGAACATAGTGACCATATGGTTCCTGAATAGAATTCTTTCCAGAAGGAAGAGATGCTAAGAGGCAATGGTTACTGGACAGATCATGCAGAGGGAAGCCAAAGTGGGCAGAGGACCCATCTCTGTTCATTTCCTGCATTTTGAGTGGAAAACCATTCTTTATGTGAGCACTACCACCTGGAGTCTGGTCCTAAGCTGCTGGGTCCTGGAGAGACCTTTGCAGTGGTTTGGCTTTGGTCATTTTGAAAAGTGAAAGCCACTCAGTCATGTCCATTTCTTTGTGACCCCATGGACTATATAGTCCATGGAATTCTGTAGGCCAGAATACTGGAGTGAGTAGCCTTTCCCTTCTCCAGGGGATCTTCCCAACCCAGGGATCGAACCCAGGTTCCTGCATTGCAGGCAGATTCTTTACCAGCTGAGCCACCAGGGAAGCCCAAGAATACTGGAGTGGGCAGCCTATCCCTTCTCCAGTGGATCTTCCCGACCCAGGAATGGAACTGGGGTCTCCTGCATTGCAGGCAGATTCTTTACCAACTGAGCTATGAGGGAAGCCCTTGGTCATTTTGGCAACCCAAATTTGGAAGTGGTTAGGTGTGGGTAACACTTAACAGGAACACTGCCCTGGCCCTGGATTAGCACATCAAAAATAAGTTCAAAGGGAATAGACTTTCAGTGCATTCTAGTCCCTATCATCTAGATATCCATCTAAGCTTAGATATCCATCTAAGCTGGAGAAAGCACTAAATTAACAACAGCAGCTCTCTAGGTTACTCAGCAGCAGTGGTTTCACTGATTTGCTGAATGATTCCGTCACTTAACAACTATTTCTTGAGCTCCTACTGTGAGCCAGGCATTCTTCTGTACACTGAGGATGCAGCCACCACCAAAGCAGACTGTGTCCTCAGAGAACTTAGAGTCTGAAGGGGAGGCAAACATTGACCAGTAACAATCTGGAGGAGAGGTACTATGAAGAAATGTTACATAGGGTTAAGGGGAAAGGTGGCTGGCAGGGCCAGCAGGGGTGTTTCAGGTGTGGAGGTCAGGTGAGGACCCTCTGAAGCACTGACAATTGTGCGGAGACTTAAATGAAGGTCAGGGCACACATAAGCCAGAGCACAGAACCTTCCTTGTGCAGTGATCTTCCTCCCACCCAGATAAGAATGTTGGGACACGTGGGGAAAATGTGGTGGCTACAACTAGGTGTGTTGTTTTATTGACTTGGCTCTTAAGGAAGCTTTTCATAAAAGCATAGGTGATGTAGAACTGAGAGAAGTGAATATGGACAGGAGTTCAGAGCCAAGAATTAAAGCAGAAGGGAAGGAGAACAACTGCAAAAGGAGCCACACAGTCATTGCATAGCTCTCAAAAGCTAGAGCTGGTACTGCTCCCTGATGACGAACCAGCTCTGCTGCTCTGAGTTCTGTTTCAGAGGGTTGTTGCCTAAGCAGCATCAGGTAATGCAGTGACCAATGTCCTCTCTAGCCGATTTATTGGGTTGGCTAAAAAGTTCGTTTGGGTTTTAAGAAAGGTAGATACCTCCTCAATGGCTATTACATGGATTCTCTGTGGAAGCCAAGGGAATGTTAAACTACTAAGACAACCATGGAGACCATATCTTTTGGTAGATGATAGGGACTAGAGTATGGATGGGAAATAAAACAATAAAGCATGAAGCTGTAAAAATGTGTGTAGACTTCTGGCGACAGTGACAGAGTAAGAGTGAAAACCTCCAAGCAATGTAAATAATAATAAATAATTTCAGTATGTAATTTTCTCCAGTGATTTATTATTATCCTATTTAACTGGAAATATCATGAAGTATTTTGCAAACAATCTCCTACTAAAATTCAGTGTAAGCTTGTATTTCATGTGTCTCCACTAATTTAATTGTGTTTGATTCCTAGTTTGTTAAACAGAATCTCCAACCTCCTGTGTGTAGGCAGGGTTCTTCAGGGGTGATATTGGAGCTCAAATGCCGAGTGGCATGGCTGTGGCAAATGCATTTTGGGGAATTGTGCATAAGAAAAAGAACAGTCTTCCTTCTATGTATATAGTAGTTGCCTTCCTCTAAAATTCAGCATTTTTAAAAAAAAATTTTTTTTATTTATTTATTTTCAGCTGTATTGGGTTTTAGTTGCATCTAGCAGGCTTCTCTCTAGTTGAGGTGCACAGGCTCAGTAGTTGCGGTACATGGGCTTAGTTGCCCCGGGGCACATGGGATGTTAATTTCCCAGCCAGGGATCAAATTCATGCCCCTGTGCTGACAGGTGGATTCTTAACCAGTGGACCACCAGGAAAGTCCCTAAAATTCAGCATTTATCACAGCTGTTTAGTAATACTTTGCAATTATTGTAAAACAAAGTTAAGGGCTAGATTCATAATTAAAAATAATTGTACAGAGACATTCAGAAATCTTACAGGATACTGGAAATTCTCACGTGGGGCTGCTCCACACTTAGGAAGATGTTTAACATTGTTAGCACCGTGCCCACTAAATGCCAGTCACTGCTTCCAATCATAGTGACAACTAAAGATGCCCCACAAATTTCCAAAAATGCATCCTAGGGGATGATGAAGCCTTTGTTGAAAACCATTGTCTTAGACTAAGAGTCTTCACTCTTCGTTCCTCACAATGCCAAAAAGAATTTTGAAAAACTATATACCATCTTTTGGTTTTTCCAGTAGTCATGTATGGATGTGAGAGTTGGACCATAAAGAAAGCTGAGCACTGAAGAATTGATGCTTTTGAACTGGTGTTGGAGGAGACTCTTGAGAGTCCCTTGGACTGCAAGGAGATCAAACCAGTCCATCCTAAAGGAAATCAATCCTGAATATTCATTGGAAGGACTGATGCTGAAGCTGAAGCCCAATACTCTGGCCACCTGATGCGTAGAACTGACTCAAAAAGACCCTGATGCTGGGCAAGATTGAAGGCAGGAGCAGAAGGGGACAACAGAGGATGAGATGGTTGGATGGCATCACAGACTCCATGGACATGAGTTTGAGCAAACTCTGAGAGTTAGTGATGGACTGGGAAGCCTGGCATGCTGCAGTCCATGGGGTCTCAGAGTCAGACACGACTGAGCAACTGAATTGAACTGATACACCTTCTTAAAAATTTTTAAGTTGACATCTAAAATTTTCCACCCTAAGTTTAAATAGTTATAAAATGTGTAACTTCAGGAATATTGTAAATATTAACATTTTCAAAAATTAACAAACTTTAAGGAAAATTTTTTGTTCACAGCAAAATTGGCAAAAAGTAAAAAGATTTACACTCATACACAGCCTCCTCATTACCAACATCCTGCAGCAGTGTAGTGCATTTTTTTATAGTCTGTGAAGCTACATTGACACATTATTATCACCCAAAGTCCATAGTTTAATACATTAGAGTTGACTCTTGGTATTTTAAATTCTCTTGTTGTTGTTTAGTTGCTAAGTGGTGTCCACTCTTTTCAACCCCATGGACTGCAGCACACCAACCTTCTCTGTTTTCCACTGTCTCCTGCCCTGTGCTCAAATTCATGTCCTTTGAGCTGATGATGTTATCTAAACACCTCATCCTCTGTCGTCCCCTTCTCCTCCTGCTTTCAATCTTGCCCAGCATCAGGGCCTTTTCCAATGAGTCAGCTCTTCGCATTGAGTGGCCAAAGTATTGGAGCTTCAGCTTCAGCATCCGTCCTTCCAATGAGTATTGAAGACTGATTTCCCTTAGAATTAACTGGTTGGATCTCCTTGTAGTCCAAGAGACTCTCAAGAGGTTCTTGGGATTCTCAAGGGACTCTTCAGCACCACAATTCAAAAGCATCAATTCTTCAGCGCTCAGCTTTCTTTACGGTCCAACTCTCATATCCTTATATGACGTAGCTTTGACTATATGAACCTTTGTCGACAAAGTGATGTCTCTGCTTTTTAATATGCTGTCTAGATTTGTCATAGCTTTCCTTCAAAGGAGCAATGTCTTTTAAATTCATGGCTGCAGTCACCATCCATGGTGATTTTGGAGCCCAAGAAAAGAAAATGTCACTGCTTCCACTTTTTTTTTATTTGCCATGAAATGATCTAACTGGATTCCATGATCTTAGTTTTTGAATGCTCAGTTTTAAGCCAGTTTTTTCATTCTCTTCTTTCACCCTCATCAAGAGGCTCTTTAGTTCCTCTTCATTTCTGCCATTAGAGTGTCATCTGCATATCTGAGGTTGTTGATATTTTTCTGAGCAATCTTGATTTCAGCTTGTAATTCATTCATGCCAGCCCTGCATTTGGCAGATGTACTCTGCCTAGAAGTTAATTAAGCAAGGTGACAATATACAGCCTTTTGAACACCTTTCCCAATTTTGAACCAGTCAGTTGTTCCATGTAAGGTTCAGTTGCTTCTTGACCTGAATATAGGTTTCTCAGGAGACATGTAAGGTGGTCTAGTATTCACATCTCTTTAAGAATTTTCCACAATTGGTTATGATCCACACAGCAAAGGCTGTAGCGTAGTCAATGAAACAGAAGTAGATGTTTTTCTGGAATTTCCTTGCTTTCTCTGTGATCCAACCATTGTTGGCATTTTGATCTCTGGTTCCTCTGCCTTTTCAAAATCCAGCTTGTACATCTGGAAGTTCTCGGTTCACATACTGCTAAAGCCTAGCTTGAAGCATTTTGAGCAAAACCTTACTAGCATGGGAAATGAGCACAATTGTCCAGTAGTTTGAACATTCTTTGGCACTGTCCTTCATTGGGATTGAAATGAAAATTGACCTTTTTCAGTCCTGTGACCACTGCTGAGTTTTTCAAATTTGCTGGCATACTGAATGCAGCACTTTAATAGTATCATCTTTTAGGATTAGAAATAGCTCAGCTGGAATCCCATCACCTCCACTAGCTTTGTTAGTAGTAATGTTTTCTAAGGCTCACTTGTCTTCACACTCCAGAATGTCTGGCTCTAGGTGAGTGACCACACCATTGGGTTATCTGGTCATTAAGACTTTTTTGGTACAGTTCTTCTGTGTATTCTTGCCACCTCTTAATCTCTTCTGCTTCTGTTAGGTCCTTACCGTTTCTTTCCTTTATCATGCCCATCCTTGCATGTAATGTTCCCTTGATATCCCCAATTTCCTTGAAGAGATCTCAAGTCTTTCCTATTCTTTGTTTTTCTCTACTACTTTGCATTGTTCACTTAAGAAGGCCTTCTTATCTCTCCTTGGTATACTCTGGAACTCTGCATTCAGTTGGGTATATCTTTCCCTTTCTCCCTTGCTTTTCATTTCTCTTCTTTCCTCAGCTATTTGTAAAGCCTCCTCTGACAACCACTTTGCCTTCTTGCATTTCTTTTTCTTTGGGATGATTAAGGTCACTTCTTTCTGTACAATGTTATGAACTTTTATCTATAGTTCTTGAGGCACTGTCTACCAG
Source organism: Aepyceros melampus (assembly GCA_006408695.1). Taxonomy (NCBI): domain Eukaryota; kingdom Metazoa; phylum Chordata; class Mammalia; order Artiodactyla; family Bovidae; genus Aepyceros; species Aepyceros melampus. Next base: position 70,303 of record SJXQ01009363.1, read on the forward strand.
ATCTAATCTCTTGAATCCATGCATCACCTCCACTGTATAATCATAAGGGACTTGATTTAGGTCATATCAGAATGACCTAGTGGTTTTCCCGCTTTCATCAACTAAAGTACAAGCTAGGAGTCAGCCAGTCAGGGAAGTGTACAGGCTTGGAGTAAGGCAACCAAAGCAAAGTACTGGCTAGCAGTCAGCCAGTCAGAACAAATACAGGCCTAGAGTCAGCCATTCAGGGAGTAGTAGAGGCTAGGAGTCAGCCATTCAGGGCAAAGTGCATGCTAGGAGTCAGCCAAAATCAGGGCAAAATACAGCCTGTTGTTGTTTTTCATTGGCTAAGTCATGTCTGACTTTTAGCAACCCCATGGACTGCCACAGGCCTGTCTTCCCTATCCTCCACTCTCTTCCAGAGTTTGCTCATATTTGTGTCCCTTGTGTGGGTGATGCTATCTAACCTTCTCATCCTCTGCTGCCCAGTTCTTCTTTTGCCTTCAGTCTTGCCCAGCATAAAGGCCTTTTCCAGTGAGTCGGCTCTTCGCATCAGGTGGCTAAAGTATTAGAGCTTCAGCATCAGTCCTTCCAATGCATATTTAGGATTGATTTCCTTTAGGATTGACTGGCTTGATCTCCTTGAAGTCCAAGGGACTCTCAAGAGTCTTCTCCAACTCCATAGTTCAAAAGCATTGGTTCTTCGGCACTTAACCTTCTTTATGGTCCAGCACTCACTTCCATACATGACTCCTGAAAACATCATAGCTTTAACTGTACATACCTGTTTGCAAAGTGCTGTCTTTACTTTTTAATATGCTGTCTAGGGTTATCATAGCTTTCCTCCCCAGGAGCAAGCATCTTTTGATTTCATGTCTGTACTTACCATCCTCAGTGATTTTTGGAGCCCAAGAAAACAAAATCTGTCACTGTTTCCACTTCTTCCACTTCTGTTTGCCATGAAGTAATGGGACTGGATGCCATGATCTTAATTTTTTGAGTATTGAGTTTTAAGCCAGGTTTTTCACTCTCCTCTCTCATCTCCATCAAGAGGCTCTTCAGTTCTTCTTCATTTTCTGCCGTTAGAGTGGTATTGTCTGCTTATCTGAGGTTGTTGGTGTTTACATTCTTTGGTTTGGATAAATATATTATGATATATATCCACCATTGTGGATTTTACATATATCTGCTGTAAAAACAGTTGCAGTGCCTGAAAAATGGTGTGTACTCTGTCTATTCATCTATCTCCCACTCAGCCTCTGGCAACCACTGATCTTTTTACTGTCTCTATCAGTTCAGTTCAGTCACTTAGTCATGTCCAACTCTTTGCAACCCCATGGACTGCAGCACACCAGGCTTTCCTGTCTATCACCAACTCCCAGAGTTTACCCAAACTCATGTCCGTTGAGTTAGTGATGCCATCCAACCATCTCACCCTCTGTCGTCCCCTACTCCTCCCACCTTCAATCTTTTCCAGCATCAGGGTATTTTCAAATGAGTCAGCTCTTCACATCAGGAGGCCAAAGTATTGAAGTTTCAGTTTCAAATCAGTCCTTCCAATGAATATTCAGGACTGATCTCCTTTAGGATGGCCTGGTTGGATCTCCTTGCAGTCCAAGGAACTCTCAAGAGTCTTCTCCAACACCACAGTTCAAAAGCATCAATTCTTCAGCACTCAGCTTTCTTTATAGTCCAACTCTCACATCCATACTGGAAAAACCATAGTCTTGACTAGACGGACCTTTGTTGGCAAAGTAATGTCTCTGCTTTTTAATATACTGTCTAAGTTGGTCATAACTTTCCTTCCAAGGAGCAAGCGTCTTTTAATTTCACGGCTGCAGTCACCATCTGCAGTGATTTTGGAGACTTTTCCAGAATGTCATATAATTGGAATCATAGAGTCTGTATCTTTTTCATATAGACTTTCATATAGACTTAGTAATATGCACTTAAAGTTCCTCCATGGCATGCTGGCTCATTTCTTTTTAGCACTGGGTAATATTCCATTGTCTGGATGTACCACAGTTTGTTTATTCATTCACCTACTGAAGGACATCTTGGCTGCATCCAGGTTTTGGCAATTATAAACAAAGCTGCTATAAGCATCTACATGCACGTTTTTGTATGAATGTAAGTTTTCAGTTCATTTTGGTAATACCAAGTAGTGTGATTGCTAGATCATATGTTAAGTGTATATTTAGCTTTGTTAGAAAGTGCCAAACAGTCTTCCAAGGTAACTACAATTTTGCATTCGCATCAGCAATGAACGAGAATTACTGTTACTCCAGTTCCTCACCAGGATTTGGTATTGTCAGTATTTTGTACTTTGGCCATTTTAATCTGTGCATAGTGATATCTCATTGTCATTTTATTTTGCAGTTTCCTGATGATATGTAATGTTGAACATCTTTTCATGTGCTTGCTTAACACCTGCATATCTTCTCTGTCAAGGTGTCTATTCTGATCTTTTTTGCTGTTTTTAATCCAGTTGTTCATTGTCTTATTGTTGAGTTTTAAGAATTCTTTGTATAATTTCAATAATAGTCCTTTATCAGTTGTGTCTTTTTCAAATATTTTCTCCCAGTCTATGGTTTGTCTTCTTATTCCATTGACATAGCTTTTTGCGGAGCAGAAATATTTAATTTTGATGAAGTCCAGTTTATCAGTTGTCTTTGGTCTGTGCCTTGAGTGTTGTATATAAGAAGTCACTGCTGTACCTAGGGTCATCTGGGTTTTCTCATATGTTACTTTCTTCAAGTTTTATACTTTTGTGTTCTGGTTTTTGATTTATGATCCATTTTCATCCAGTTTTTGTGAACAGTATAAGATCTATATTTAGATTCCTTTTTTTGCTTGTCTTACCACACTAGCTAGGACTTCCAATACAATGTTGAAAAGCCATGGTGAGAGGGGACATCCTTGCCTTATTCCTGATCTTAGTGGAAACAATTTGATTTTCTCACCATTTGAGTTTGATGTTAGCTGTAGGGTTTTTATCAAGATAGTCTTTATCAAGTTGAGGATGTCCCCCTCTATTTTTAGTTTACTAAGAGATTTTTTTTTTAGTATCATGAATGGGTATTGGATTTTATCAAATGCTTTTTCTACATCTGTTGATATCATCATGTGATTTTTCTTATTTTGACTATTGATGTGATGCATTACATTATTTTTTGTTTTTTAAAATTGAAGTACAGTATTATATGTTACAGGAGTGCAATATAGCAATTCATAATTTTTAAATGTTATACTCAATTTATACTTATAAACTATTGGATATATTCCCTGTATTGTAAATATATCCTCATAGCTTACTTATTTTATAAATAACAGTTTGTATTTCTTAATTCCTTTCCCCTTTCTTGCCCCTCCCTCCTTCCTTCTCTCTACTGGTAACCACTGGTTTGTTTTCTGTATCTGTGAGCCTGTTTACCTTTAATAAATCCCACTTGGTTGTGGTATATGATTCTTTTTATGTCTTGTTGGATTTTAATTGTTAATATTTTGTTAGAGTTTTTTATCTATGTTAATGAGAGGTGGCAGTCTCTAGTTTTCCTTTCTTATAGGGTGTTTGGTTTTAGTATTAGGGTAATGCTGATGTCATTAAATGGATTAGGAGGCCTTCCTTCTGTTTCTAACTTCCTTCTCTTTCTAACTTCCCATGGACTGTAACCTACCAGGTTCCTTCGTCCATGGCATTTTCTAGGCAAGAATTCTAGAGTGGGTTGCCATTTCCTTCTCCAGGAGATCTTCCCAACCCAGGGATTGAACCCTGGTCTCCCGCATTGTAGGCAGAAGCTTTACCATCTGAGCCACCAGGGAAGTCCTACCAGTCCTTGGGAGAGGCTATTGTTCCAAGAGGGAGTTGGCAACTAATTCCTTTACCCTGTTCAGTTCAGCCTAAAACTCTTATCTTTTGGCACAACAAGGAAAAAATTTCCTCAAAATTTCCCAATCTATAACCATACTACTTATTCTTAGGGAAGAGTGGACATGAGTTTGAGCAAGCTCCGGGAGTTGGTGATGGACAGGGAGGCCTGGTGTGCTGCAGTCCATGGGGTCGCAAAGAGTCGGACACAACTGAGCTGAACTGAACTGAGGATAGAAGCTTAGATTATTGATTTTCAGTCTTTCTTCTTTTCTGATATATAATCAATGTTATTAATCTCCTTCTTAAATGCTTTTCACTGTATCCCACAATTTTGATAAGTTGTGTTTCCATTTTCAGTTAGTTCAAAGTAGCAGAAAATATTTCTTGATTTATTCTTTGACCCATGTGTTATTTAGAAGTATGCTGTTTAATCTCTAATTATTTTTGGATTTTCCACTATTTTTCTGTTGCTGATTCCTAGTTGATTCCATTGTGATCTGAGACCGGACACTGTATGATTTCTTTTCTTTTAAATTTGTTAACATGTGCTTAATGGCCCAGAATGTGGTCTATCTTGGTAAATGCTCCATGTGAGCTTGAGAAGGATGTGTATTCAGCTGTGGTTGAGTTAAGTAGTCTGTAGATGTCGCTTATATTGATTCATGGTGCTGTTGTTTGCATGCATACACATACACAATTAAATATATTGTTTATGTCATTATTTTGAACATACTGTTATTTGTTATATTAATAAGAAAAATAAAAGGTTTTTTTGGTAGTTCCATTTTTAAATTGAAGTATAGTTGTTGTACAATATTATATAAGTTCCAGGTGTACAAAATAGTGAGTCACAATTTTTAAAGGTTGCATACCATTTATAGTTATTATAAAATATTGGCTATATTCCCCATGCTGTATAATATATCCTTGTAGCTTTTTTCCCTATTTTTAAAAATTTAACTATTTAAAAAAATTTTACAATGTTGTGTTGGTTTCTGCCATATAGCAGCACAAACAGCCATAATTATGTTAAAACAGACACCTTCTCCCACTCTAGCCTTTCTCCCCACCTCACACCCCATCCCTCCAGGTCATCATAGAGTGCCAGACTGGGTTCCCTTTGCTACACAGCAACTTCTCAGTAGCTAGCCATCTTAGACCAAAGAATATGAAAAATAAAAATAAAAAATTTTGTTGTATCTTCACTTATTCTTTAATGCTCTTCCTTTTTAAAATGTAGATCTGAACTGCTGACTTATATAATTTTCCTTCTTTTTGAAGAACTGTAAAAACATTTCTTGCAAGGTAGGTCTTTTGGAAAAAAAATCCCTCAATTTTTATTTGTCTGAGAAGTCTTTTTAGCTCCTTCTCTCTTAAAAGATGATTTGGTATGCTACAGAATTGTAGATTGGTGGGGGTTTTCTCTCAACACTATAAATTTTCACTTCACTCACAGCTTAAAAATTTTTTATTTTATATTGTAATACAGTTGATTAACGTGATTGTTACACATGTATCTATTCTTCAAATTCTTTTCTCATTTAACTTATTAAAGAAAGTTGAGCAGAGCCCCTTGTGGTATACAGTAGGTCCTTATTTGTTATCTGTTTTTAAATATAGCAGTGTGTACATGTCAATCTGAAATTTCCAGTATATCCCTCCCCACTTTTCTTCTTGTCTGGTAACCCTAAGTTTATTCTCTAAGCCCACAAGTCTGTTTTGTTTATAGCTGATTAACAATGTTATGATAGTTTCAAGTGGACAAGAAAGGGACTCAGCCATATATATACATGTATACATGTATTCTGGAGAAGGCAATGGCAACCCACTCCAGTGTTCTTGCCTGGAGAATCCCAGGGACTGCAGAGCCTGGTGGGCTGCTGTCTATGGGGTCACACAGAGTCGGACACAACTGAAGCGACTTAGCAGCAACAGCAGCAGCATACATATATTCTCCTGCAAACCCCCTACCCATCCAGGCTGGCACATAACATTGAGTAGAGTTCCATGGGCTATAAAATGGGTCCTTGTTGGTTATCCATTTTGAATATAACAGTGTGTACATGACCTTCCCAAACTCCCTAAATATCCTTTCCCCCCAGCAAACATAAGTTCATTTTCTAAGTCTGTGAATCTCTTTCTGTTTTGTAAGTTCATTTATATCATTTCTTTTTAGATTCCACATATAATGGATGTCATATGATATTTCTCCTTCTCTAACTTACTTCACTCAGTATGACACTCTCTAGGTCTATCCATGGGGCTACAAATGGTATTAGTTCATTCTTTTTCATGACTTAGTAATACTCCATTATATATGTACCACATCTTATTTATCCATTCATCTGTTGATGGACATTTAGGTTTCTTCCTGTCTTGGCTATTGTATACAGCACTGCATTAATGGGTGCATGTATCCTTTCAAACTATGTTTTTATCTGGATATATCCCCAAGAGTGGGATTTATAGATCACGTGGTGGCTCCATTTTTACTTTCTTAAGGGACTTCCATACTGTTTTCCATATGGCTATACCAGTTTACATTACCACCAACAGTGTAGGAGTGTTCCCTTTTCTCCACACCCTCTCCAACATTTGTGTTTGTACATTTCTTGATGATGGCCATTCTGACTGGTGTGAGGTGATAGCTCATTGCAGTTTTGATTTGAATTTCTCTAATAATTAGCAGTGTTAAACATCTTTTCATGTGTTTCTTGGCTATCTCTATGTCTTCTTTGGAGAAATGTCTATTTAGATCTTCTGTCCATTTTTTGATTGGGTTGTTTGTTTTCTTGCTATTCAGTTGTATGAGCTATTTGTAAATTTTGGTGTCTAATCCCTTGTTGGTCACATCATTTGCAAATATTTTATCCCATTCCACAGGTTGTCTTTTTGTTTATGGTTTCCTTTGCTATGCCAAAGCTTTTGAGTTTGATTAGTTCCCATTTGTTCATTTTTGTTTTTATTTCCATTACTCTAGGAGATGGATCAAAAAAGATCTTGCTGCAACTTACATCAGAGTGTTCTGCCTGTGTTTTCCTCAAAGAGTTTTATAGTATCAAGCCTTACATTTAGGTCTTTAATCCATTCTGAATTTATTTTTGTGCATGGTTTTAGGGAGTGTTCTAATTTCAATTCTTTTACATATAGCTGTCCAGTTTTCCTGGCACCATTTATTGAAGATACTGTCCTTCTTCCACTGTATAGTCTTGCCTCCTTTGTGATAGACTAATTGACTATAGGTGTGTGGATTTATTTCTGGACTTTCTATCCTATTCTATTTATATATATTCCTGTTTTGTGCCAGTACCATACTGTTTTGATTACTGTAGCTTTGAGGTATAGTCTGAAGTCAGGGAGCCTGATTCCTCCAGCTTTGTTTTTCTTTTTCAAGTTTCTTTGGCTGTTTGGGGTCTTTTGTGTCTCTATACAAATTTTAAGATTTTGTTGTTCTAATTCTATTTAAAAATGCCACTGGTAATTTGATACGGATTGCATTGAATCTGTAGATTGCCTTTAGTATAGCTATTTTGACAATATTGATTCTTCCAACTTAAGAATATGGTATATCTTTCCATCTTTTTGTGTAATCTTCAATTGCTTTCATCAGCATCTTACAGTTTTCAGAATACTGGTCTTTTTTCTACTTAAGTAGCTTTATTCCTACATATTGTATTCTTTTTGTTGTGATGGTAAATGGGATTATTTCTTTAATCTCTCTTTCTGATTTTTTGTTGTCAGTGTATAGAAATGCAAGAGATTTCTGTGTATTTATTGTATATCCTGCAACTTTACTGAAGTCATTTAGGAGCTCTAGCAGTTTTCTGGTAACATCTTCAGGATTTTCTATGTAGAGCGTCATGTCATCTGCAAACAGTGACAGTTTTACACCTACTTTTCCAATTTGAATTCCTTTTATTTATTTTTCTTCTCAGATTGCCATAGCTAGGACTTCCAAAACTATGTTGACTAAAAGTGGTGAGAGTGGACGTCCTTATCTTGTTCTTGATCTTAGAGGAAGTACTTTCAACTTTTTACCGTTGAGTATGATGTTAGTTGTGGGTTTGTCATATATGGCCTTTATTATGTTGAAGTATGTTCCCTCTATGCCCATTTTCTAGAGGTTTTTTTTTTTCTATCAGAAATGAATGTTGAATTTTGTCAAAATCTTATTCTGCATCTATTGAGATGATCATGTGGTTTTTATTCTTCAATTTGTTGATGTGGTGTTTCACACTGATTGGTTTGCAGATACTGAAAAATCCTTGTATCTTTGGTTCAAATCCCACTTGGATTAATGTATTGTTGAATTTGGATTGCTAGTATTTTGAAGATTTTTGCATCTATATTCATTAGTGATATTGGCCTGTAGTTTATTTTTTTGTGGTTTCTTTGTCTGATTTTTGTATTAGGGTGCAGTTGCCTCATAGAATGAGTTTGGGAGTATTCCTTCCTTTGCAGTTTTTTGGGGAAGAGTTTGAGAAAGATAGATGTTAACTCTTCTCTTAAATGATAGAACTCACCTGTGAAGCTATGAGGTCCTGGACTTTTGTTTGTTGGAAGTTTCTGAATCACAGTTTCAACTTCAGTACTTGTGATCAGTCTGTTCGTATTTTCTGTTTCTTCCTGGTTCAGTCTTTGAAGATTGTACCTTTCTAAGAATGTGTTCCTTTCTCCGAAGTTGTCTATTTTATTGATGTATAGCTGATATTAGTAGCTTCTTCTGATCCTTTGTATTCTGTGGTGTCCATTGAAACTTTCCCTTTTTCTTTTCTAATTTTATTGATTTGAGCCCTCTCCCTTTTTTCCTGTTGAGTCTGGCTAAAGATTTTTAAAGCTTATCTTTTCAAGTAACCAGCTTTTAGTTTCATTGATCTTTTCTATTGTTTTCTTCTTTTCTATTTCATTTATTTCTGCTCAGATCTTTATGATTTTTTTCCTTCTGCTAACTTTGAGTTTTGTTTTTTCTTCTTTCTCTAGTTGCTTTAGGTGAAGGTTAGATTGTTTATTTGTGCTTTTCTTGTTTCCTGAAGTAGGATTGTATTGCTATAAACTTCCCTCCTAGAACTGCTTTTACTGCATCATATAAGTTTTGTATCATTGTGCTTTTTTCTCATTTGGCTCTAAGTAGTTTTTTTATTTCCTCTTTATTTCTTCAGTGATCCATTGATTGTTAAGTAGCATATTGTTAGGCTACACGTTTGTGTTTTTTAATTTTTTTTTTTGTAGTTGATTTCTAATTCCATGGTATTGTCATTGGAAAAGGTGCTTGATGTCATTTCAATTTTCCTAATTTTGCTAAGGTTCCCTTTGTGATCCCAGCATGTGGTCAGTCCTGGAGAATGTTCCACGTGCACTTGAGAAGGATGTATATGCTGCTGCTTTTCAGTAGAATGCTCTATAAATATCAATTAATTCTATCTGTTCTAATTTGTTATTTAGACCCTTTGTTTCCTTGTTGATTTTCTGTCTGGATGATCTGTCCATTGATGAAAGTGAGGTGTTAAAATCTTCCATAATTATTGTGTTACTATCAATTTTTCTCTTTATAATTGTTAGTATTTGCCTTATATATTGAAGTACTCCTATGTTGAGTGCCTATATGTTTACAATTTTTATCTCTTCTTTTTGGATCAATCCTTTGATGAATGTCTAGTGTCTTTCTTTGTCTCTTGTAACAGTCTTATATAGTTTATTTTGTTTGATGTGAGTATTGCTACTCCAGCTTTATTTTTATTTCCATTTTTATGGATTACCTTTTCCCATCCCCTCACTTTCAGTCAGTATATGTCCCTTGATCTGAAGTGGATCTGTTGTAGATAGATATATAAGTCTTGGTTTTTTATCCATTCAGCCAGTCTGCCTTTTGGTTGGAGCATTTAATCCATTTCCATTTAAGATACTGGCCTTCCCAAGTGGTGGTGGTGGTTTAGTCACTAAGTCATGTCCAACTCTTGCGATACCGTGGACTATAGCCTGCCAGGCTCCTTGGTCCATGGGATTCTCCAGGAAAGAATACTGGAGTGGGTTGCCATTTCCTTCTCCAGGGGATCTTCCTGACCCAGGGATCAAACCTGGGTCTCCTGCATTGTAAACAGATTCTTTACCAACTGAGCTACGAGGGAAGCCCAAGTGGTGCTAGTGGTAAAGAGCCTGCCTGCCAATGCAGAAGACCTAAGAGATGCAGGTTCGAGCCCTGGGTTGGGGAGATCCCCTGGAGGAGAGCATGGCAACCCACTCCAGTGTTCTTGCCTGGAGAATCCCCATGGACAGAGGAGCTTGGTGGGCTCAGTCCATAGGGTCACAAAGAGTTGGACACAGCTGAAGCAACTTAGCATGCACCCATGTGCATGTGCTTACTGCCATTTTGTTAATTACTTTGGATTTGTTTCTGTAGGTCTTTTTTCTTCCCTTCCTCTTTTGTTCCCTTCTCTTGTGATTTGATGACTAACTTAAGTGTGTGTTTGGATTCCTTTTTCTTCTTTGTGTGTGTATCTATGGTTGATTTTCAGTTTGCAGTTGCCATGAGGTTTTGATATAGCAGTCTATGTATAAACAAATTATTTTAAGTTGCTGGTCTTTTAATTTCAAATGCATTTCCAATATCCTGCATTTGTGCTCTCCTAGTCTCACAACTGGGGCTTCCCTGGTGGCTCAGACAGTAAAGAATCTGCCTGCAATGCAGGAGACCTGAGTTCAATTCCTAGAGAAGGGAATGACTACCCACTCCAGTATTCTTGCCTGAAGAATTCCATAGACAGAAGGAGCCTGGTGGGCTATGGCTATAGTCCATGGGATCAGAAAGAGTCGGACACCACTGAGCGACTAACATTTTCACTTTTCACTTCTCACATTTGCTGCGTTTTTTTTTTTTTTTTAATGTATTTATGTATGCTGGGTCTTCATTGCTGTGCGTGGGCTTTCTCTAGTTGCAGCAAGTGGTGGCAACTCTCTAGTTGTGCCCAGGCTTCTCACTGTGGTGGCTTCTCTTTTTGCAGAGCATGGACTCTAGGGCATGTGCTCAGTAACTGGCCCACGGGTTTACTTGCCCCATGGTAAAGTGGAATCTTCCTGGTCCAGGGATCAAACCCATGTCCCCTTTACTGGCAGGAGGATTCCTAACCACTGGACTACCAGGGAAATCCCACAATTGCTGGTTTTGATAGCATATTTGTGTGAGCGTGATTTGTTTTCTTTAACGTATATTTACCTTTACTGGTGAGCTTTTCCATTTATAATGTTCTTGTTTCTAGTTGTGGCCTTTTCTTTTCTGCTTAGAGAAGTTCCTTTCATGTTTGTTTATTTCCCTTTTTATTTATTTTTTGTTTTGCGGGGTCTTCATTGCTATATGGGCTTTTCTCTAGTTGCAGCAAGTGGGGGCTACTCTCTAGTTGTATTGCATGGGCTTCTCATTGTGGTGGCTTCTCTTGTTGGGGAGCATGGACTGTAGGGCATGCGACTGTAAAGCCAGTAGTTGGTGCAGAGGGCTCAGGAGTTGTGGCTCCTGGGCTCTAGAGCACAGGCTCAGTAGTTGTGACACGTGGGCTTAGTTGTTCCACGGCATGTGGGATCTTCCCAGATCAGGGCTCAAACCCATGTTTCCTGCACTGGCAGGTGGATTCTTTACCCCTGAGCCACAAGAGAAGCCTATCCTTAAGCATTTTTTTTTTTTTTTTGCAAAGCTGGTCTGATGGTGCTGAATTAGCTTTTGCTTGCCTGTAAAGCTTTTCGATTTACTTATTTTTGGCTACACTGGATCTTTGTCACTTCATGAGGGCTTTCTCTAGTTGTAGAGAGCAGGGATACTCTCTGTTGTGGTGCATGAGCTTCTCATTGCAGTGGCTTCTCTGGTTGCAGAGCATGGACTAGAGAGTACAGGCTTCAGTAGTTGGGGCACACGGGTTTAGTTGCCCTGAAGCATGTGGAAACTTCCTGGATCAGTGATCAAGCCCATGTCCTCTGCACTGGCAGACAGATTCTTAACCACTGGACCACCAGGGAAGTCCATCTGTAAAGCTTTTTGTTTCTATGTCAAATCTGAATGAGAGCCTTGTCACGTAGAGTATTCTTGATGATAGATTCCTTTTCATCACTTTCAATATATTGGCCCCCTCCCTTCTGGCCTGCAGTTTCTGCTGAGGAATCAGCTGATAACCTTATGGGAGTTCCCCTTTATGTTATTTGCTACTTTTCCCCACTTCACTCACTCCTTGCTTGCATCGTTTCAGTGGAGATGTCCAATGTGATTTTTACCTATGTTCCTCTATAGGTAAGGTGTTTTGTTTTTGTTTTTTGGCCATGTGCCATATGGAATCATAGTTTCCTGACCAGGGATTGAACAACAGACGTGATATTGTAGATGAATATTTTTGTGGATGAATATATTACTGCTTAAATGAGACAGGGTTTAACTGATTTTATTCCTCTTTTTTGTTACAGATGTAAGTGTTACAATATTTTGTTCATAGAAATATTTATGGAAATGGAAGTTTAATATAGTAATACACTCAATTTTTGAATGCTTATTTGCCAGATATCACAAAATAATTTACTACTGTCATCAAAATAATTTGAATGGCCTGTCAAGTGATAATTTGTTAAAATCTTTCAAATTTGTTGTTAGGCAGTGGATTATAAATGATGTGACCTACGAAAAGATTTGTTTCCAAGTTATTAGAATAATTTGCTTTGTCCCTTTTGAGGAAGTATAACACAAAGGCTATATCAAGGCTAATCAATGACTCTTAATTATAACGCTTACTATTTTACTTGAAAGCAACCTATTCAACCAGAAATACTCAAGGAGGGTTGGAGAAATAGAAATATTGGTAATTTCATTACACCAGTGCCAATCCAATAAGTTTTTATAAAATGTATATCAGTTGCTTAAAACTTAAAAAACACACCTTAGGGCTGCAGTTTCAGCAAATTTGCAGAAAACACCATCTAACCTAATTGGAAAAACCAGTCCACTCCAGTACTCTTGCCTGGAAAATCGCATGGACAGAGGAGCCTTGTAAGGTGTGGTCCATTGGGTCTCGAAGAGTCGGACACGACTGAGCGACTTCACTTTCACTTTTCACTTTCATGCATTGGAGAAGGAAATGGCAACCCACTCCAGTGTTCTTGCCTGGAGAATCCCAGGGACGGGGGAGCCTGGTGGGCTGCCATCTATGGGGTCACACAGAGTCAGACATGACTGAAGTGACTTAGCAGCAGCAGCAGCAGCAGCAGTCCTCATTGTTATACCTACTAAAACCCTAGAAATACAGAAAAAGTCTTTTTAGTTTGAATGTAGTAATATATTTCAAGAAGCCTTAGGAAAACCACTGAGAAATGTTATAGAATCTATTGTATAAAAAAGAATCAGTCAAGATTAAAATAATGGAAGTCTAATATAACAAGTTACAAAGAAGATACAAAGTTACAAAAATAATATATCCTTAATGTATAGTAATACAATATAATTTATATGCAAAATTATGATATTTATAAGAAGAGGAGTATGCTTTTCTTTAATGCATGTATTCCTTCCCTGAGTTGGGAAGATCCCCTAGAGAAGGGACAGGCTACCCACTGCAGTATTCTGGCCTGGAGAATTCCATGGACTATATAGTCCATGGGGTCACAAAGAGTTGAACATGACTGAGCGACTTTCATTCTTTCTCTAAATATTGTTATATGGGTGTATCAAGCTCTGGTGTTTGGCTTTTGGGAATAATTAAGTAAAATCTATAAAAATCAGAAATAACTTACCTTTTTTAGATATCTTGGTTATACTTTTCCTTTGTACTTGAGGATAGAGAAGGGCATATACTACCAAAAAGTAATTTGGCATAGATATTTTATTTTTTGTTGTGAAGAGCTAGGAAATAAAACACATTTAGAATATGAAATGGGAAAAAGATTCATTGTAAATGGAATAAATATGATGTGAGTTGATATAATAGATATTTGTCTTCCTTTAAAAATAGTATGTTTGAAACCTTGGGAGAAAGCATGTGCATATTTTATCCACATGTTCATTCCAGTGTACTTTGAAGCATTTGATAATTCCAGGAAAATATTCCAGTTGTATTTCTAAGCAGCAGCAGTATCAGCTTATACAGCTTTGACTTATTGAAGTGATTCTGAAGTGAGTAGCAGAAAAAATGCTTACTCATTAACTGCAAGAGAAAAGGCACTTCTAGGATTCAATATAAGCATTGAGAATAGCTGGAAAAAATGCTTACCCTTAACTACATGAAAAAGCAATCTTCAGCATTCAGTATTCTTACCAGTGCTCCTTTACTTTGAATTCATGGGCCTTATCCCTTAAGATCTTTGCATCCTTTGATAATAGTTGGGAGAAGGAAGAGGCAAAGTTGTTAGATAAAAAGTTACATCATTCCCCAGTCTACCATAGTTAGTTTCTAACATTCAGTTTCACCTATAACAGAAACATGTGCAAGAAAAAGACAGGAAGCTTCTATAGGTTCATGGTGCTTTGAGTAGTCACTAAATGAGCTTTCGGTTTGTTTTGGCCTCAGGATTTAATTCCCTGCCATGAGTGTAATAAGGTTTAAATGATGGCTTTCTTTTGTAGAGTAGAATAAGGTTGGTTCTGGATACAGGGCTTTCTCCAGCCCGTTAATTTTAGGAAAGGCTACTCTTAGAAGTTGCGGATCTGGAAATCAGTTCCTTTCAAACTACCAGTGCTTGGATACCTCTTGAAAAGCCTTTGTGTATCTCTAGGGGTATGTGTTGGAGAAGGCAATGGCACCCCACTCCAGTACTCTTGCCTGGAAAATCCCATGGAAGGAGGAGTCTGGTGGGCTTCAGTCCAGGGGGTCGCTAAGAGTTGGACACAACTGAGCGACTTCACTCTCACTTTCATGCATTGGAGAAGGAAATGACAACCCGCTCCAGTGTTCTTGCCTAGAGAATCCCAGGGATGGTGGAGCCTGGTGGGCTGCCATCTATGGGGTCGCACAGAGTCGGACATGACTGAAGTGACTTAGCAGCAGCAGCAGGGGTACGTGTACCTTAGTTTGAAGAGTATCTTAAACTATCTTGAGTTTGACAAAACAACTTAATGGCAGAAAATTCTATAGGGAAGAAAGTTAGAGAGTCTCTTAAAATAGATATTCTGGGGACTTCCCTGGTGGTCCAATGGCTAAGACTTGCACTGTCAATGCAAGGGGCCTGGGTTCAGTCCCTGGAACTAGATCCCACATGCTGCAACTAAGACCTGGTGTGGCCAAATAAATAAAAATATTAAAAAATAAAATGGTTGGTTGAAAGGCAAACTCTTAACATTATGTATGTAGTTGCCAAAGAAAATGGTGACAGTGAATTGAAAGAACCTACCATATTAATTGTGGACCCCCTTACATATGCAGGCAGGGTTGCTGTAGGAATTCCCTTGGGTAGAGCATGGGCTTTGCTCATGAAACCACTCTGACTGGGGCAAGTACACAAACACGAACAGGTGAAATACTTAGTATTTGGAAGAAATATTAAATATTGATTCAAAGACTAGATAGAAACTAATGATAATTGGTGGTACTACATTCTACTTCCCAACCTTAGCAGTAACAGATACCACAGACTGCCATGATTTTTGCACTATAATACCTGTGTTTTTAATTTTTAAGTACAGAGTCAGTTATAATTTGAAAATTTTTTATGCATGTTTTCCCTGTGGGCATTATTTTAGTGAATTGAAACTATCCAGTTATAGAACCTTTTCCCCCTCCGTTTTAATGTAAAATCTCACACCATTTAAAAACCAAGATAAGAAATTAAAAATTTTTTTGAAATTAAAAATTATATCAGAGAATTTTTCTCCTGGAAAAATTTTTGTAAGGATATGAGTCACCACATACTGACTTCTGCCTCCCAGGAGAAGGATTAAAAAGCTAACAATAATAGAAATACTATACCCACTAGATATAACTATTACTCTATAAATGTAGGCATATGCTCTATTGTATCTTGATTGAAATTAAATATTCCTCTAAGACACCATTTTGCCTGACTGGTGGGAGAGACAGTCTTGGTTGGGATCTCTTCATTGCCCTAGAGTCAAACAAGATTGCAAGATGTTGACAGAAACAGGAGAGGAGCTTCCAGTCTCCAGCCCAGACTGTTTGGCATTGCTCTCATCATCTGAACCCACAAAATTGCTTGGAAGGAGCAAATCCACTGTGCCTGTGGAAGGTGAGGCCCTGGCAATCTGTGCCCAGGTGAACCCGTGTCCTCATCGCTCCTGGGGCTCTGCTGCTGGTGGGACCCTCTGACCTTGGACCTCTTCCTCTTTTGGAGGAGTCTTCTATGTGTCTTCTTACAGAATTCCTCCCAAAGAGTTCTGGCTTTGGGAAAACAGCAGTCAGAAAGACAGGCTGTCCACCAGCAGCTTGAACCTCACAGTTACTATGGGGGTTTGTACTGAGAAGCTGGGCACGTGCATGGAATGGGGGCAGGGAAAAGGCAGAGCAGAAAACACAAACAAATAGATGTCACCACAAATGGCTCTGGATCACTGCTACTGTGAAAAAACGGCAAACATTACTGCGCATGCCTCTCTGCTCACACAGGTGATCAAATTTAATCTCCAAACTTTGCCATGTATTAAAGACAGATAACTGGAGGCTTAGAGAGTTTGATTTTTATAATTTTTATTTATTATTATTTTAAACATTTATTTACTTATTTGGCTGCACTGAGTCTTTGTTGCAGCATGCAGGATCTTTAGTTGAGGCGTGTGAACTCTTAGTTGCTTCATGTGGGATTGTTAGCTGAGGCATGTGGGGTCTAGTTCTCTGACCAGGGATCAGACCACTGGCCCCCTTCATCAGGAGTGCGGAGTCCTAGCCACTAGACTACCAGGCAAGTCTGAGGTTTAGAGAGTTTGAGTAACTTACCCAGTGATAAGTAGCTGAGGTAGGATCCTAACCCAAGTTGGTTGGGCTCAAAAATTCATTCCTTATGTTATATTTTCTCTCCTGCAGGGTATTAGTAATATTTTATTTTGAGCACAGTGGGCTGCTGGTATAGGTTAGCTCCAGTAGGAGCTCCCAGACAGCTCAGTGAATTCACCCCCGGAACGCCACTGCTCAGAGTTCTCCATCTGGTCGTCAGGCTGCATTTGCCAAGACTCGAGAACAACAGTGCCGCTTTGGGCGTAATTAATGTTTAGACAATAACTGGTCAGCGTTTTCAGCTGCTTCTTGAGGTCACTCCTGGGATATGAAAATAGGACCCTGTGTTGGCATAAACAGGTTGTTTGTTTTCTTTGTGCTCTGTCAGGAGGCCATTATCTCAGTTGTCTCAAAGTGACACTGAATTGGTCAGGTGCAGGGTCAAAAGGAAGGGGAGGATATGGTTTGGCTTTGTTTTCTGTTGTTTAAAATAGAAAATTGATGGATCTGAAATCCATTCTTGCTTAATACAATTCTTGAGGCAGTCTTTTAATAAATTCCTTTAGTCTTTTAAAAAGTAAAATTTTTTAAGAACATTTCAAAAGCCATAGATCAATTTTTACATTTTATAGCTTGATCCATAAATAATCCCTATTTATGAAGTCAAACCCCAGTGCATTTGGTGAATGAATACATGAGATGGTCATTGTGGCCTACTACACACCCTGCTTCCCAAGCTGGGTGGGATGGATGCTTCAGACATAGGCTGGGCTGTTTACTCCAGATGTTCATAATATGCTTCAGGGGCTTTCAAATGTTGTCTGCCTTAGAATCATCCCTGAAGCTTGTTAAAAATAGTGCTGCCCATACCCCACTCCAGATCCACTGTCAGTTCATTTGAGCTGCTATAACAAGATACCACAGACCAGATAGCTCAAAACAACAGAAATTCATTTCTCATCATTCTGAAAGCTGAAGAGTATAAAGTCCAGGTATTGACATGGTCTTCGGGCAAGGACCCTCTTCCTGATTCAGAGCTGGATCATTCTCAGTGTTTTCTTACATGGTGAAAGGGCTAGGGAGCTCTCTGGGGCCTCCTTTATAAGGTACTAATGCCATTCATGACCTGAGCACCTCCCAAAGGCCTACCTCCTTAATATCATCATCTTTGGGAGTTAAGATTTCAACATAGAGTTTTGGGGAGACACATTCAGACCATAGCACCCAGTGAATCTAAACCTTGAGGAGTGGAGCTTGGGCATCTTTAAGAAGCTCCTTAGGTGATTCTAATACTTAAGAGGTTTTTGAGCCTGCCACGCGGTTGTTGGTAATGTAAGACACTACAATGTTTTCTACATTGTATTGTGAATATGTCTATTCATCACAGGAAGTATGTATAGGAGATATATAGATACACACGTGTATTGAGAGGCATACTAGTCTCTTATGTGCATGAATGTTGGAACGTACCTGCAGGTAAACATACATCTATTATTTTAAATCCTAGTAAACATTTATCGAGCATCTATACATATCAGGCACCGTTAATTCATTCAACAAATAGTTAAGAGTCTCCTATGGGCCTTCAGAAAAGGAAACAGACAAAAGTCCCTGTCTTCAATATTTAGTCCCTGAGCTAATGTTTTAGTAGAGAAACACCAACAATAAACGAATAAGGCAATCATATGATGAGTGCCATAGCAAGAAGTAAGGTGCGGAGGTGCGAGGCCTGCCATGGTGGGGGCAGATCCCAAGTTAGAATACGGTGGCTGGGGGAGCCTTGAG
The DNA here is from genome assembly GCA_006408695.1 of Aepyceros melampus. Classification (NCBI taxonomy): domain Eukaryota; kingdom Metazoa; phylum Chordata; class Mammalia; order Artiodactyla; family Bovidae; genus Aepyceros; species Aepyceros melampus. The sequence goes on from SJXQ01009363.1 coordinate 88,840, forward strand.
GGAGGAGAGGGAGTGAGCCCTATGGCAATTTGGGGCACAATTGGACCAGGTTTGGGGAAGAGGAAGTGCAGAGCCCTGATCTGAGTATTCCTGGTGGCTTCAGGAAGTGGCCAAGGAGGCCAGGGGCTGGGACACAATGGGAGATGCAGTCAGAGAGGCAGGGAATGGCCGGAGGGGACTGTGGATCTGGCAGGGGCCTGTCGGCTGCCAGAGGAGTTTGGTTTTGACTCTGAGGGAGATGGGAAGGGTTCGGCTACTGAGGGTGATGTCATCTGATAGGTCTCTAATGGTGAATGGGCCAGGCAGGGAGCGGCAAAAGTGGTGAGGAGAGCGTGGCTTCGTGTGCTGTGAGGGAGCCAGCAGTTTTGCTGATGGTTTGGACGCAGAGCATGTGAGGGCTGCAGCAGGAGGGTTTCCAGGGATGCTGAGTGCAACTGTTGGCTGCACTTACTCTGTGGCCAGATTTGTTCCTGGATGTGGGTCATGACCTGGTTCCAAGAAAATGACTGTATTTTTGTTTTTTAAAGCATCTTGTACACTTAAAATTTGTAAGGTTATTGCATGTACATTAGGCCTTAAAGGAAACAACCTCATCTTCAGGAGCGGTCAGGTTAGTTTGACTGGCTGCGGTAAGATGCTGATGGGGATGTTGATGAACCGGGCCTGTAGCCACAATGCCATTTCTTCCTGACATGTAGAAAAGCTGCTTTGGCCAACCAAAATATATTCTGGATATGATAATGAAGAGTATTTATTGTTCACTTTATTTCAAAGCACTTATTTTTTTAAGGACTTTGATGTGGACCATTTTTAAAAAGTATTGAATTTGTTACAATATTGCTTCTATTTTATGTCTTGGTATTTTGGCTCCAAGACATGGGATCTTCACTCCTTGACCAGGGATCGAACCTGCACCCCCTGCATTGGAAGGTTTAGTCTTAACCACTGGGCAACCAGGGAAGTCCCTATTTAAAGCACTTATATGTAAATCCTCAACAAATCGTTTCTAAAGCTGATGGTGGAGGATAGTATCATGCCTGTTTGAGGATTCAGGAGCTTGAGATCTAGTAAAGATGCGATATGGGAAGGGTGAATTCGGCTTGACCATATCTTCTATTTTGTGACTTTCTCCTCTTGGTTGTGTAGTGACTGGACTGCAATCCATGGAACAGAGCGTGTGTGCGCGCGTGTGTGTGCACGTGTGCATGTATATAGGTTACTAAGCACAATGCTATAGTTAAGGAATCAGAACTCATTGCTCCAGCGTTCAAGAATTCAGGCCTTTTCATCTCCTTGCTGTCTTTTCTCTGTTCATTTGGTCATTTTATTCCTGAATAGCAATTTTCACTGAAGGGTGGGATAAGGAAATAAAAAGATATAAAAGTTACATTCAGGGGTGTAGAGAATAATTTTAATAAAAGCCACAGTGGAGAATGCATTTGTAATTAGCACTAAAATAAAGTTCTCCATTGCCAGTGAATTTTAGCTTGCCTCACTGATCCTTTGTTCCCATTAAAGAAACAAAAAGAAACAAACAAAAATGAAGAGTTTGATTATGCCACACACCTAGCGAGGCTGAGTTCTTTGTCTAGCTGAGGAGTTAGTCTGTACTGGGATGGCTGTGGGCAGGGCCTGGGCCAGCAAACCGCATTTAATGCATTTACCTGCTTCAGTTTGCAGTGACGACCTCACTCACAAATTCAAAGGTTTCACCGTGATGAATGAAGCGGAGAGATACGAAGCTCTGAGACACTGTCGCTATGTTGATGAAGTCATTAGAGATGCTCCGTGGACACTCACCCCAGAGTTTCTGGAAAAACACAAGGTACTTGTTCCTCCACATTCTGTAAGTAACAGGATTAGAGAGTCGTCTGTTTCAGCCACTTATACCCAGAAAAATCCAAGGAGTCATCCAGCTTAGGAACGCGGCCACTCCAGGCGCTGTCACGTGGTGTCACTTGACGCAGCACCTGTCCTGTGCTCACGCCTGTGGCCGACAGCCACCTGCTTCCTCACTGTGGGCTCTGGAGCTGGACCACTCGGGTGCACGTGTGGCTTCTATCCCTTTGTAACTATGGGACCTTGAGCAAGACATTGAACTCACCTAAACTGTAAACTGCTGTTTTGAGGATCTAATGAGATCATGTTGTGAGACCCTTAGCACACTGGCTGGCCCAAAGCAAGAGGTCCAAAAACATCATCAGCATTATCACCATTGTTATTGATGCTTATAGATTCACAGGTGTCATTTTTCATGGAACAAATGACCATACATCTTATCCAGAGGGGCAGGGGTCAGGCTCTAAGGAAAAAACTTTCTATCTCTGATTTTGTGACCCTGAGACGCCTACTGATAGATTTTTATTAGTTGAAAACATGAGAAATCCTTTTGATCTGCATGAAATTATGTGCTTTGTATCTCCCTACAAGCCCCACATTAGGAGCTATTCTTTCCTTTTATAAGCAGTACAAAAAAATAAGATTAAGCTGTTCTAAGAGTTTTCTTTTCTATTTTTAAATTCACGATGCAGCACAGAATAGAGAATGCCGATAAATGTGCATGGGTAATAGCCGAGGAGACAATTTCCCAGCGAGAATAAAAAGAAAAAGGAAAAACTACAATATGATTTACTTCCAGCAATCACGAATACATTTTTACTAAGCATCTATTGTATCTTCAACTTGTGTGAAACGTTACGGGGCTGCTTGTGATGGCAGCCGTTTATTGAGTGCTTGCCATGGACCCAGCCCAGTGCTAAGGGCTTTGCTCTTACAGGAATCACATTCAATCTCATGGCCACCCTGAGACGTTGTTGTTGTCATCCAGTGGAGAGGGAAGGACAACTAAGTTTGAGTACTAAGAACAGAATTAATGGCAGTAACATTTGTTGAGTACTTGCTGTGTACCAGTTATTCTTTTTAGCACTTTTACATAATTGTAATATTTAATCCAGTGATTCTCAAGTGGGGGCAACTTTGCCAAGGGATATTTGATGATGGAAGCAACTGAAGGGGGCTACTGGCATCCAGTGGGTAAAGTCAAGGGTGCTGCTAAGCCTCCTTCAATGCGCAAGATAGACTCTCCCCTTCTAGGAAAGAGTTATCTAGCTCAGCATGTCACTAGTACCAAGGCTGAGAAATCCTGATTTAATTCTTACCACTTCCCCAGTGGCTGAGTGGTAAAGAATCTGTCTGCAGTGCAGGAGACACAGGATACGCAGGTTCGATCCCTGGGTTGGGAAGATCCCCCGGAGGAAGAAATGGCAACCCACTCCAATATTCTTGCCTGGGAAATTCTATGGACAGAGGAACCTGGTGGGCTACAGTCCATAGGGGCGCAAATAGTCTGACACAACTAAGCACACAGACCACTAAGTTATGAGTTATACAGCTAGTAAGTGATGAAGCAGGAATCCATACCCAGGCAAATTAAACTGCTGATTTACCTCTCAAGCTGGAGTGAAGCCTTTTAGTAAAGGACTTTGAAGTTTAGACAAGGAGTTCTTTTGTTGTTTGTTTGGTTTTTGGCCGTGTGACATGGCATGTGGGATCTTAGTTCCCCAACCAGGGATTGAACCGGTGTCCCTTGCATTGGAAACATGGGGTGTTAACCACTGGACTGCTAGGGAATTCCTCAGGCAAGCAGTTTTTACTTGATGTAGGAGGAAACAAGGAACTAGTGAAGATTAGCAGGTATGAGGATGACAAAAAGAGAACTCTGTTGAAGGAGGTCCCCCCACCATGTGACAGAGGGCTGGCTAGAGAGGAAAGAGCCTGCGGTGAGGAAGGCCAGATACAAGTTGGTATTAATAATCCAGGTTACGGGGCCCTGAATGGCATAAGCAATGGAGAAGAAGAGAGAGGTGTATGCACTCATGTGAGTACACACACACATATACACCCCAGCAAAACTTGTGACTTCTGTGCTATTGATGGTGAAGGAAGTAGAGAAAAAAGGCTGATTCTAGGGTGTTTGGAGCCTAAGTAAATGAGAAAGGGGAGGCACCATTGGAAGGGACGCCAGTTTTAAGGATGAGGAAGATTCGAGACAGGTTTTTAAAGTGACAGCAAGGGTGGCAAAAGAGAAAGGGATGATTTGGGGGAAATTGGGCAAATTTTGTCATTTCAGCAGCTGCATGACCCAACTGAATTAGTAATACTTGCCCTACCTGCCTCACAAGGTGGTTGTATGAATCAAATGAGAAGAGACGTGAATTCATTTCTACAATATAAAATATAACTTGTGGGGGACTTCCCTGGCGGTCCAGTGGTTAGAACTCTGGCTTCCACTGCAGGGGGCATGGGTTTGATCCCTGGTTGGGGAAGTAGGATCCCACATGCTGTGTGGCTCAGCCAAAAGATAAAAAGAAATATTACTTAAGTGTGAGGGAGGGCCTGTTGCCATCAGTGAGATAGGAATGAAGATTTTGGGTCCTCACAGTAGAGGTGATTAAAATCTGAAGGATGAATGAAATCTCTGAAGGAGAGATTTTAGACGCAGAAGAATAGAAGGCCAAAAAAACCTATTGTTAGAGGTAAGAGAAGAAAGAGGGACCAGCAAAGGAGAGAAACCAATCTAGGTCCCATCAGTGCAGGGAGATTTACTGTCTGAGCCACCAGGGAAGCCCAAGAATACTGGAGTGGGTAGCCTATCGCTTCTCCAGGGGATCTTCCCAACCCAGGGATATAACCCAGGTCTCCGACACTGCAGGCAGATTCTTTGCTGTCTGAGCCATCAGGGAGTCCAAGAATACTGGAGTGGGTAGCCTATCCTTTCTCCAGGAGATCTTCCTGACCCAGGAATCGAACTGGGGTCCCCTGCACTGTAGGCCAATTCTTTACCAGCTGAGCTACCAGGGAAGCCCTCATGCAAACAAAGACAGGTGGAAATACCTTCCAGTCCAGAATTCAAGTCTACCTTCAGTTCACTTCAGTTGCTCAGTCATGTCCAACTCTGCAACCCCATGAACTGCAGCACTCCAGGCCTCCCTGTCCATCACCAACTCTCGGAATTTACCCAAATTCATGTCCATTGAGTCACTGATGCCATCTAACCATCCATCCTCTGTCGTCCCCTTCTCCTGCCCTCAATCTTTCCCAACATCAGAGTCTTTTCAAATGAGTCAGCTCTTCACATCAGGTGGCCAAATTATTGGAGTTTCAACTTCAACGTCAGTCCTTCCAATGAACACCAGGACTGATCTCCTTTAGGATAGACTGGTTGGATCTCCTTGCAAATCAAGGGACTCTCAAGAGTCTTCTCCAACACCACAGTTCAAAAGCATCAATTCTTTGGCACTCAGCTTTCTTTATAGTCCAACTCTCACATCCATACATGACTACTGGAAAAACCATAGCCTTGACTAGATGGACCTTTGTTGGCAAAGTAATGTCTCTGCCTTTTAATATGCTGTCTAGGTTGGTCATAACTTTCCTTCCAAGGAATAAGTGTCTTTTAATTTCATGGCTGCAATCACCATCTGCAGTGATTTTGGAGCCCCTCAAAATAAAGTCAGCCACTGTTTCCACTGTTTCCCCATCTATTTCCCATGAAGTGATGGGACCTAAATTGCTTATTTAAACTGCTTTATCATAGCTGTTTTGTTTTTTAAAAATATGTATTTTCATATCGCAGACATGTACCCCCATCCCTGTGGTGATGTCACTCTTTTCTCTCTCTGACAGATTGACTTTGTGGCTCACGATGACATTCCGTACTCTTCCGCTGGCTCTGATGATATTTACAAGCATATAAAGGAAGCAGGTGAGGGTCCTCCTGTGCTCACCTGTCCCCTGCAGCATGATACCGAGGTTTAGCAAGAGATGCCAGCCCTGGGTCTGCAGCACATGCTTACAAGGCATGGACTTTCAGATGTCTCCCAGAGAGCCCCTGCAAGCCTCTGCTGACATGTGCTAAGGCTCAGCTGTGGCGCAGACACCAGTTAGGTTTTTATGTAGAAATTAACCAGAGCACCAAAATACTCTACTTCCAGTTTGAGGCTCAATTTTAGAGGATGTAAAATCACAGGACTCTTATTTTTCTTTATTGAAGAATGCTTGATTTACAGTGTTGTGTTAGTTTCTGGTGTATTGAAGGCAGATGCTTTAACCTCTGAGCCACCAGGGAAGTCCCCGAGGCTCAATTTTAGAGGATGTAAAATCACAGGACTCTTATTTTTCTTTATTGAAGAATGCTTGATTTACAGTGTTGTGTTAGTTTCTGGTGTACAGCAAAGTGATTCAGCTATACATATATGTATTCTTTTTCATGATAGATTACTATAAGATACTGAACATAGTCCCTGTGCTATACAGTAGGACCTTGCTGTTTACCTGTTTTATATATAGTAGTGTGTATTGGCTAGGGCTTCCCAGGTGGTGCACGTGTTAAAGAATCCACCTGCCAATGCAGGAGACATAAGAGACGGGTTCAATCCCTGGGTCGGGAAGATCCCCTGGAGACGGACATGGCAACCTACTCCAGTATTCTTGCCTGGAGAATCCCATGAACAGAGAGAGGAACCTGGTGGGCTAAAGTCCACAGGGTTGCAGAGTCAGATACAACTGAGCAACTGAGCACACACACAACCTGTGTATCTATTCATCCCAGTCTCTTAATTTATCCCCCTCCTCCAACCCTGTTGTTTGAAGGGCAATCCTTTCCTCATTAACAATGAAATTACTCTATGCTCCCAAGAAAGTTCCTTCCAGAAGAGGACAGATAACTGGATAATTAATGGTCTGGACTCCCTGTCTCCCTAGTCCAGTCCTCCCATATGTCATCCTGTCACATGATAATATCCTCAGGCACCATATACAGAGGCAAAAAAAAAGATACATTTATTTGTGGAATCAGGTAAACTGCTTTCCTCCTGAGGCGGAAGCTTGGGAAGTTGTCCCATTTGTCACTAGGCATTTCTCTTTGGGTCAGAGACTCTGGTTGGCCCAGGCACTTACTGGGGGGCTGGGAAGAGGGGAGGTTCCCTCCCTGTGGGCTCCCGAGAATTGCTGCTTTTGTCAAGCGCTCTCCGTGCGCCCGTGCTGCTCACGCTCCAGGGAAACGGCTGCTGGGGCATCAGAGCAGACCTGTGGTTCACACCCCCGGCGGGGTCCTCCGTGCTCCCTGGCACCGTTTGCCTCCCCCTTGTCCCTTCCTGCCCTGACTTGCCCATACCTCCTGTGCCCTTGCCTCTTCCCCTGCGTCCTGAGGAAGACGGGTGTGTTTTCTGTCCCAGGCTGGCCTCTTTACCGTCCCTTCTCTGGAGCATGTTTTCCTTCGTGCTTCCTCCCTTTGTGATCCGGGGCGCTCACTCTCCGGTGGTTTCTCATCCGCTTAGAGCACACGGAAGTCTGCAGAGACTAGCCCCAGTCCTTCCTCCCGCTCCCTCCACTCACATCCTCGCTCAGTCCTCCTCTTAGTGGCAACTCTCGTTCCTCAGCCACGGGCTCTGACTTTTGTCCCATCCTGGCTCAGTTCTCAGATGGCCCTTGGGCCACCCAGTCCAGTGGTTTCAGCTCCGTCCCTCCAGGCATAATGACCCTGCTGACCGTGTTCTTTTCCTAGACACTCTTGCCTTTGCTTCCGTTTCCGGGACACTTCTGGGACCTTCTAATTTCCCGTTGCTCTCTGACCCCTGCCGGGTTTTGTTGCTGGGTTTCTCTCCCTATCTCACCAGCCTTGCTCTGTGCTCTGCCTTCCACGCACCCTACACTCCAGGCATGTGGAGTCTGTCCTTTGTACCTTTGTGCTTTGTACATGAAGTCCGCTTTGTCCCTTTGCTCCAGTTGTCATCTGAGCTTGGAATGCCCTTCCTCTGAGCTTCTTGGTCAGGGCCCCACTGAGGAGCCAGCCTGGACATGCCGTCCCTCCCTGGGGCGTGATTCAACACACCCTGCACCCTCCTCAGATGCAGATACTCATTGCACAGGGACCTCCTTTTCAACTCCCTTCTCTTGGCAGCCTGATGTGTGTGTGTCCCTAGCTAGAGTGAAGTGCTGCAAGCCATGGCCATGTCTCAACCATCTTTGCACCCCCAGCACAGTCCCTCGTACATCTGTGGTGCTCCTTGAGTGCTGGTGGAACAAGAGAATGCTTTTATAGAGTACGATGGGGAGGCAGCCTAAGATGGAAGCCTCTCTCTGCAGGGGCTCTTCCCAACACACAGGGAATGGAACCATTTACCTAGATAACATTACCTAGATAATTGCACAACACACTTCTGTCTTGTGGAATTAATTGTTCGTATCTGCTTTTGAATATGCTATCTAGGTTGGTCATAACTTTTCTTCCAAGGAGTAAGCATCTTTTAATTTCATGGCTGCAATAAAAAATCTAAGTGAAAGATGGAAGGACTCACTCTTTGACTTGTTCAAAATGACTAAGATCCAAGGACTTCCCTGGTGATCCAGGGGTTTTGACTCTGTGCTTCCACCACAGGGGACATGGGTTCAATCCCTGATCAGTGAACTAAGATTCCACATGCCATGGGGCATGGCCAAAAAACAAAAACCCAAATGACTATGATCTGAATGAAAGATCTTTGAAATTATATCTAAAATTTGCATTTTTCTCGATGTGCTTTATAACAGGCAAGAACTCAAAAATTCTAACTGCTCTTTTGGCAAATATATAATGGAAAATAGTCTTGATTATCCCCAGTGCTGGTCATTTTCTCGAGCTGAGATTTTCCATCAGTGTCACAGGATTTCAAATCAAACCAGGAATCAAAATAGTCATTGCTGGGATTTTTAAAATACTCAGCCTGCCCAGATTATATCCATTTGGATTACATAAAAAGACAGCTGGGGCAAAGGTAATTACTTCTATCCTCTTAGAGGATCAGGTGGTTTTCCTGACTCTAAATGTGGAGCTGTCCATGGTGGAGGGGGTGGTACTGTACATTACCTTGTTTCCTTAGCTTCTCCACCCATCTCCCTCCATCAGACCACCTTTCATAAGCCTATTGCTGCCTGAGAACCTTGGAGTGAGAAGTGTTTGAGGAAGGCATGGGCTGGAACTGGTATTGTAGCTAAAGGTAGGTGCAGAAGTAGTGGGTCAGCTAAAAAGTTTGTTCATGTTTTTCTGTACAATGTAACAGAGAAACTCCAATGAACTTTTGACCAACCCAGTAGATTTTTAATGGCTTAGTTTAATTTCTGCTATTTTACTCTCTACCATTGGAGAAGGGAATGGCAACCCACTCCAGTATTCTTGCCTGGAGAGTCCCATGGACAGAGGAGCCTGGCGGGCTATAGTCCATGGAGTCACAAAGAGCTGGACATGACTGAGTGACTAACACACACAACACACACTGTCTACCATGAGTGAGTGAGTGAAAGTTGCTCAGTCACGTCCAACTCTGCAGCCCCATGGACTATACAGTCCATGGAACTCTCTAGGCCAGAATACTGGAGTGGGTAGCCTTTCCCTTTTCCAAGGGATCTTCCCAACCCAGGGATCAAACTCAGGTATCCCACACTGCAGGAGGATTCTTTACCAGCTGAGCCACAAGGGAAGCCCAAGAATACTGGAGTGGGTAGCCTATCCCTTCTCCAGGGGATCTTTCCAACCCAGGAATCAAACTGCAGTCTCCTGCATTGCAGGTGGATTCTTCACCAGCTGAGCTAACAGGGAGGTCCCTGGTGGTGTGCTTAAGTGATTGGCAGTGAATGCTGCTTGTCGACAGGGAGCTCAGTTGGGGTTGGCACTGGAACACCTCCAGGTGGCCTTGCCATGTGTGGGCTCCTCACAGCATGGTGGCTGGGCTCCCAGAATGTGTCCTAAAGGACCCATCTGGAGAGCAGACGCCTTCAGTGGAAGATGCAAGTCTTCTTCTGACCTAGCCTTTGAAGTCACTCAGCATCACTTATGCCACATTCCGTTTGTTATAAGAAAGTCACAAAGGCCAGCTCAGATGCCCGGGGTTAGGGGCTGTGCCCACCTTTAATCCACCACAATTCCCATCTCCAAATTGAATAGTCAGGTGGTATTTTACTTGCTCTGGGAGCACGGCATAAGACTTAGGTGTGACTTTTCATATGCACAAGGGCCCTTTCTTGCAATCCATTGCTCTCTGCTGATTCCTCAACAAGGGAGAGGCACAGTAGAAATCTGCTTGGGGTCTGGGTAGAGAAGACGTGGGAGAAAGGTGCTCAGAAATGATGTCAGCATCCACATTGGGCTTTTATCCTTTCATCGAGGTTCCTTCTGAAAGTTTAAAATCACTTTATATGAAGCCAAGAGATATGGAGGGTGGGAACTAAACCTCAGCCCTCTGCTCTGCTTGTCAGAACTGCATGTCAAAATTCTGCAGCAGAGCCAGATGAGAAGATGAAGTTTAAATGAAGTAGACTGTAAGGTCCTCATTCCTCATCATCTTCTAATATTTCCTACTACTGTTGAAAGTTTCCTTCATTAACATGTGCTTTGCTGCTTCTTAAAATAGCTCTATAACCAAATGCCGTAATTCTGAAAAGCATGATAAAAAAAAGGTTCTCTGATCATGCTCATTCCTGAATATTTTTAGCAAAACAATAATTAGGATTTGGAGGAAGCTGGGTGCCTCGTTATGTCAGCAGAGGGCTTGGCTTCTTTCAGAGACCCACCTCCTAACTGGCCAAAGCAAATCTCTTTCCAACCCCAGTTTCCAGTTACTCAGCCCCAGAGACCTCATTCTGTGTCTTCAGAGAAAGGGTGAGCCCATGTCACCAGTGTCTGAGTGACTTCCTAAAGTCCGTGTGTGACTAGACACTCCTCTTAACATTTCAGCAGGCAGGGCTCATGAGTGTGATGCCTGCCTGCTGTAAGATGGGACATACTCCTCATCAGAAAAGCTCCTAGCTGCTCTCACTGAGGTGAGAATATGGTCTCAGGGTCCCTGGCTTGGGGCCCCTCACCCACCAGACCCCCCTGCACAGTTGCATCAGTTGGGTGCTATTAGTATCCATGCATTCGGATGTTTCTGTCCTCTGCCTTCTACTCAGATTTCTGTTTTGAGCCCACTGCCTTAGAGTGTGCTAAAAGAAGTTTCTGGCCTCAGGGCCACAGAGTATATTTGTGGCAGCGTGAAGGGAGGGCGCAGCGCTGGCAGGACACTGAAGTCCAGTGTGGCGAGGCCAAGGCTGGGCCAGCCTATTGCTCAGCTCCCTNGGGTGCTATTAGTATCCATGCATTTGGATGTTTCTGTCCTCTGCCTTCTACTCAGATTTCTGTTTTGAGCCCACTGCCTTAGAGTGTGCTAAAAGAAGTTTCTGGCCTCAGGGCCACAGAGTATATTTGTGGCAGCGTGAGGGGAGGGGGCAGCGCTTGCAGGACACTGAAGTCCAGTGTGGCGAGGCCAAGGCTGGGCCAGCCTATTGCTCAGCTCCCTAGGAAACAAGGAGAACAATGTCCGCTGCCACTGTGTGGCACAGAGACCTTGGCTTAGTGAGTGAAGGGGGAAAGAGGGTCTGAGAGGAGACTGGAGAGAAGCACAGGGAAGAGGGAAGGCAAGCTGCTGCAGAGTCAAGGATTCAAATCTAAATACAAAGGACAGTGTTTGAATCTAAATACAAGGCCAATGAGGATGTTGAGCAGGATTTTGAAAGACTGTTCTGCAGCTCTGGCTGTGGGGGAGTGGATTTGAGGGGATAGAAAAGTGATATCCATGGAGACTGGTTTTGAGGCTCTTGCTGTAATCTTTGAACAAAATGGGGTTAGGTTGGTTTAGATGGAGAATGGAGAGAAGCAGGTGAACCAGGGAGACACTTGGGAAGTAGGTTGGTGAGTGGAAAGACATTGATTGGACATAAGGACTAAGGGAGAGGGAGGTGGCACAGATGAGGCCAAGGCCATCTTGCACAGCCAGCTCATTTCTCAACTCTGGAGGCTGAGGTTAGTAACTTGCCTCCTGAGGCTTGAGTGACTTGCTCAAGTCTAGAAGCAGAGGACCCAGCACCCTTGTCCCTAAGCTCTGTCCATCATGCCCTGTCATGCCTGATATCTCTGACTGAGTGTGACCACCATCATATTAGATAGAAAGATTTCAATCGCCAGCACATGATTGCAGTCAACAACAGAAGTACAAGCATGAACCAGAATCTTATCTTTTTAAATTATTTTTTAAATTTATTTTATATTGGAGTATAGTTGATTAATCACATTGTGTTAGTTTCAGGTGTACAGCAAAGTGAATCAGTTATATGTGGACATATTTCTACTCTTTTTAAGACTATTTTCCCATATAGGCCATTCCAGAGTATTGAATACAGTTCCCTATGCTATACAGCAGGTTTTTAATTATCTATTTTATATACAGTAGGGTGTATATGTTAATCCCACTCTCTCAATTTATTCCTCCCCTCCATCTCCTGGTAACCACAAGTTTGTTTTCTACATCTGTGACTCTGCTTCTGTTTTATAAATGAGTTCATTTGTACACAAACATTTTTTTTTAGATTCCACATATAAGCGATATCATGTGATATTTGTCTTTATGTCTTTGACTTACTCATTATGACAATCTCTAGGTCCATTCATGTTGCTGTAAATGACATTATTTTGTTCTTTTTATGACTTAAATCATATCTCTTATGACTATACAGTGGAAGTTGGAAATAGATTTAAGGGACTAGATCTGATAGAGTGCCTGATGAGCTATGGATGGAGGTTCATGACATTGTACGGAGACAGGAATCAAGACCATCCCCAAGAAAAAGAAATGCAAAAAAGCAAAATGCTTGTCTGAGGAGGCCTTACAAATAGCTGTGAAAAAAGGGAAGTGAAAAGCAAAGGAGAAAAGGAAAGATATACCCATTTGAATGCAGAATTCCAAAGAATAGCAAGGAGAGATAAGAAAGCCTTCCTCAGTGTTCAATGCAAAGAAATAGAGGAAAAGAACAGAATGGGAAAGACAAGAGATCTCTTCAAGAAAATTAGAAATACCAAGGGAACATTTCAAGCAAAGATGGGCACAATAATAGACAGAAATGGTATGGACCTAAAAGAAGCAGAAGATATTAAGAAGAGGTGGCAAGAATACACAGAAGAACTGTACAAAACAGATCTTCACGACCAATATAACCATGATGGTGTGATCACTCACCTAGAGCCAGACATCCTGGAATGTGAAGTCAAGTGGGCCTTAGTAGCAAAACGAATACAGTATTGTAAAGCAAAACAAACTAAAACATAAAAATTAATTAAAGAAAAAAAAAAGAAAGCATCACTATGAACAAAGCTAGTGGAGATGATGGAATTCCAGTGGAGCTATTTCAAATCCTGAAAGATGATGCTGTGAAAGTGCTGCACTCAATATGCCAGGAAATTTGGAAAACTCAGCAGTGGCCACAGGACTGGAAAAGGTCAGTTTTCATTCCAATCCCAAAGAAAGGCAATGTCAAAGAATGCTCAAACTACTGCACAATTGTACTCATCTCACACGCTAGTAAAGTAATGCTCAAAATTCTCCAAGCCAGGCTTCAGCAATATGTGAACCATGAACTTCCAGATGTTCAAGCTGGTTTTAGAAAAGGTAGAGGAACCAGAGATCAAATTGTCATCATCCACTGTGTCATGGAAAAAGCAAGAGTTCCAGAAAAACATCTATTTCTGCTTTATTGACTATGCCAAAGCCTTTGACTGTGTGGATCACAAGAAACTGTGGAAACTTCTGAAAGAGATGGGAATACCAGACCACCTGACCTACCTCTTGAGAAACCTGTTTACAAGTCAGGAAGCAACAGTTACAATTGGACATGGAACAACAGACTGGTTCCAAATAGGAAAAGGAGTATGTCAAGGCTGTATATTGTCACTCTGCTTATTTAACTTATATGCAGAGTACATCATGAGAAATGCTGGGCTGGAAAGAAGCACAAGCTGGAATCAAGATTGCCAGGAGAAATATCAATAACCTCAGATATGCAGATGACACCACCCTTATGGCAGAAAGTGAAGAGGAACTAAAAAGCCTCTTGATGAAAGTGAAAGTGGAGAGTGAAAAAGTTGGCTTAAAGCTCAACATTCAGAAAACGAAGATCATGGCATCTGGTCCCATCACTTCAATGGAAGAAGCACAAGCTGGAATCAAGATTGCCAGGAGAAATATCAATAACCTCAGATATGCAGATGACACCACCTTTATGGCAGAAAGTGAAGAAGAACTAAAGAGCCTCTTGATGAAAGTGAAAGAGGAGAGTGAAAAAGTTGGCTTAAACCTCAACATTCAGAAAACGAAGATCATGGCATCTGGTCCCATCACTTCATGGGGAATAGATGGGGAAACAGTAGAAACAGTGTCAGACTTTATTTTTTTGGGCTCCAAAATCACTGCAGATGGTGATTGCAGCCATGAAATTAAAAGACGCTTACTCTTTGTGAGGAAAGTTATGACCAACCTAGATAGTATATTCAAAAGCAGAGACATTACTTTGCCAACAAAGGTACATCTAGTCAAGGCTATTGTTTTTCCTGTGGTCATGTATGGATGTGAGAGATGGACAATGAAGAAAGCTGAGCATCGAAGAATTGATGCTTTTGAACTGTGATGCTGGAGAAGACTCTTGAGAGTCCCTTGGACTGCAAGGAGATCCAACCAGTCCATCCTAAAGGAAATCAGTCCTGGGTGTTCATTGGAAGGATTGATGTTGAAGCTGAAGCTCCAATACTTTGGCCACCTGATGCAAAAGCTGACTCATTTGAAAAGACCCTGATGCTGGGAGGGATTGGGGGAAGGAAGAGAAGGGGACGACAGAGGATGACATGGTTGGATGGCATCACCAACTCGATGGACATGGGTTTTGGTGTACTCTGGGAGTTGGTGATGGACAGGGAGGCCTGGCGTGCTGCAGTTCATGGGATTGCAAACAGTCGGACACGACTGAGTGACTGAACTGAACTGAATATTCTGTTGTATATATGTACCACATCTTCTTTATCGATTCCTCTGTTGATGGACATTTAGGCTGTTTTCATGTCTTTCCTATTGTAAATAGTGCTTCAATGAACATTAGGGTGCATATATCTTTTCTAACCATGGTTTTCTCTGGATAGATGCCCAGGAATGGGATTGCTGGGTCATGTGGTAGTTCTGTTTTTAGTTGTTTAAGGGGCCTTCATACTGCTTTCTATAGTGGCTGTATCAATTTACATTCCCACCCACCCACAATGTAGGACAGTTCCCTTTTCTCCACACCCACTCCAGCATTTACTGTTTGTAGATTTTTTGATGATGGGCATTCTGAGGTGATATCTCATGGTTTTGATTTGCATTTTTCTAATAATTAGCGATGGTGAGCATCTTTCCATGTGCCTCTTGGCCATCTGTTTGTCTTTGGAGAAATCTCTATTTAGATCTTCTGCCCATTTTTAAAAGCAATTTTTAAATTTTGGTTTGGCTGCACTGAGTCTCTGTTGCCACGTGCAAGCTTTCTCTAGTTGTGGCGAGCAGGGGCCACTCTCGAGTTGTGTGTGCAGTCTTCCTATTGCCATGGCTTCTCCTGTTGGAGAGCATGGGCTCTAAGGCATGGGCTCAGTAGTTGTGGCTCACAGGCTTAGTTGCTCTGCAGGATGTGGAATTTTAATCCATTTCAAGTTTATAGTTTTGCATGGTGTTAAGGGATGTTCTAATTTCATTTTTTTTACATGTAGGTACATGTAGGTGTCCAGTTTTCCCAGCAGCATTTATTGACAAGGATATCTTTTCTCCATGTACAGTCTGCCCCCTTTGTGATAGTTCAATTGACCACAAGTGTGTGGGTTTATTTCTGAGTTTTCTATCCTGTTCCATTGATCTATATATCTGCTTTTGTGACATTACTATCCTGTTTTGATGTCTGTAGCTTTCTAGTATAGTCTGAAGTCAGGAAGCTTGATTTCTCCAGCTCCATTTTTCTTTTTCAAGATTGCTTTGAGAATTTGGAGTCTTTTGTGTCTCCATCTAAATATAAAAACTTTTGGTTGTAATTCTAATAAAAATGCCATTTGTACTTCTATAAGGATTATATTGAATCTGTAGAGTGAGTTGGGTATTATAAACATTTTGACAGTATTGGTTCTTCCTATTAAAAAACACGTATATCTTTCATCTGTTTATGTCATTTTCGATTTCACCAGATTCTTGTCTTTGATAACACTTGTGACTTCTTTACATCCTTGTATTGGTACACTCACATATATCTTTGAGGACTTTAAGGAAGTTCTATGAGAACTTGGCATCCTCTGTGCTTGTTTGTTTCTTCTCAGTCCTAGTATAGTATAGATGAAAAGGCCTTTGTGTGGTGAAACCGCCATTGAGAGTAGATTGCTCTTAGAAAGGTAAAATCATCAAGCACCCCCTGGGCATGTCTTTAGATCAGAGACAATAAAAATACTGCATCCTTCTTCTTTTCCTTTGAACTGGGGGCTGGACACATAAAGACAATCAAGACCCAGCCTGTGCTTTCAGAATGCTCCCTTTCCACAAGGAAGTAGATACTGAAAATGCTTTTGTTAATGGCAGTCAAGTTTATATTTTAATGGCTGTGGATTCTGCCTGGTGATGTCAGGAAAGACTTCCCAGAGGCATAGCCTTACTACTGGACCCTGTATGACGAGGAGCTACTCTGCAGCTGCTGTGAGCAGGGAAAGGGGTTCTGGGGCAGAAAAGAAGGGCTTGAAATGAGCAAATGCCGAGAGCCAGGTGAATGCCTGGTGCATCCAGGGAACAGGTCCAGTATGACAAACACGCAGT
>SJXQ01009364.1:0-76566 GCA_006408695.1 Aepyceros melampus
GGAGAGGGAGAGGGTGGGATGATTTGGGAGAATGGCATTGAAACATGTATACTATCATGTAAGAAACGAATCGCCAGTCCAGATTCGATACAGGATACAGGATGCTTGGGGCTGGTGCACTGGAATGACCCAGAGAGATGATATGGGGAGAGAGGTGGGAGGGGGGTTCAGAATTGGGAACTCATGTACAGCCTTGGCAGATTCATGTCAATGTATGGCAAAACCAATACGTATTGTACAGTAAAATAAAAAAGAAAGAAAGGAAGAAAGAAAAAAATACTAGAAGTTAGCACATCAACATATCTTTTATGAGGAACACAATTCAGTCCATAGCACCATTTCCCTGATTACATGGGCTGACATGAGATATTTCTGAGTGAATTCATTTCCCCAGATTGATTTGAAATGCAGAGGGCATTATCCCTTAGAAGCCATGTTATCTGTCATGGTGAGGTACCTGCAGCAACTGTAACTACTGATTTAGCTCACAATGTACTAGAAGCAGAATTTCTTGTAAGGGTCCTACAGAATCTAACCAATGTACCCAAAAAGGTTTCAGTGAGAAAATATGTTCCAAGTTTCAATGTTGGGTGCTAGGAATGTATTTATCCCCTTTAGCTCTTAGAAATTTCATTCTTGTGTGCACTGCTCTCATCTTGATTCTTATGTACGTATTTACATCCCCCGGCTCCATTTTTTGGGTATGTTCTTTTCTGTGTTGGTACTGATGCTATCTTTTATGTGTTCTTTTCTGTGTTGGTACTGATGCTACCTTTTATGTTTTTATCACCTTTGTGGAAAGAGGGTAGCAGGGGGAAGAGAAATGCTCTTTTTCTAATCACTGTGTTAAAATTTACTTTTCACAATCCTATTTTCTCAGCATCTTCTCTGAAGTTCTAAGTATACCTAGCCATCCAGTATATGAATTTCTCTATTGTGTGTGTGGAGTTCTGGTACATTCCATAATATTGAGTCAGAGGTGCTTTCAAAAATGAGAAAAGTAGGATATTCTGAGAGGTTGAAGTGTGTTTACTTCAAATTGTATTGTTTAAATAAAGTCTCTGTGCCAGCTTCAGGTCTCAGCCCTCTTCCTCCTGTTCCAGGTTCCTTGATGATCCATTGTCTTTTGTTCAGGGAGGCTAGTCCTCAGCCTTGACCCCATATGGCCCTTTCTTTAGATGCCAAAGAGTTTATGGAAAACGGCTTAAAATTTTTCTATTAAAAAAAATCATGTTTCAGGTCAACATTATGGTTGTCACGGGTATCTAAATATGTCACTTATGCTCATCATTACTTTGAAATTATGGTGAGGTCCCTGCAGCATGGATCCATTCCTCAGTCTTCCTATTTAATGAGAGAGTAAAAAGGCATATTTACAATTGTATCACAAATTTAAAAAATTATTTGGTAATGGTATTTAGATATAATGGTTTCTGAAATCAGCCAGTAGGTATTGGTAAAATGCCCAGATATCTTCAGAACAATCAGTTCTGAATAAAATCAGTTAACTTGGCCTTTCTTTTTTCTTAGATTAAAAGGGATCATTAGTTCAGGTCCTCTGAGAAGCAGAGTCAAGATGGGATTATGCATATGAGAGATTTATTGGGAGTTCGCCTGGAAAGGATAAAGGGCAGGGGGCAGGAGTGGGCCAGGAGAGCTTTCCGACTACAGTGCAGGTCTGACTTCTCTGAAACGAGGGGTGAAAGGAACGAGACCTGGTAGGAAAGGATGCAGATGACAGCTCAGTTCTGAGGATGTTTTGGCCAGGCTCGTGAATTCTTGAGCCCAAGTTGCCCACTAGAGGACCCTTCTGCCACACAGGCCTGGGCCTGCACTGGTACCCCGACCCCCATGCCCAGCCACTGTCTGAGAACAGCCCGGAGACACAGACACATGCTCACTGCACAGATGTGGTGATGAATCCAGGAGTGGAGCGCGGGTGACCCATACTCTCCCACAGCAGGAGAGCTAAGCAGGGAATGCCATGGCCTTCATGAAGATCTCTCTAAGGGTCCATGAACGTAGATGGTAAAAATTACATACTGTTTTCAGTAACTGAATTTTAGTGTCCTATCTAATCATGGAGCCAGTAGCTGTAGTCATATTAGCAGTAACTATGTCTTTCTCATCAATAAATATTATAGATAGTTTCATATCAGCATAATAGTTGTCACAGTATCTTAATATGTCATTTATGCTTATCATCACTTTGAAATTATGGTGGTTATCGGATCTGTTCCTCGATCTTCTTATTTAATGAGAGAGTAAAAAGGCATATTTACTACTGTATTGGGTTTTCCTCATAGCTTAGTTGGTAAAGAATTTGCCTGCATTGCAGGAAACCCCAGTTCGATTCCTGGGTTGGGAGGATCTGCTGGAGAAGGGAGAGGTTATCCACTAGATTATTCTTGGGCTTCCTTGTGGCTCAGCTGGTAAAGAATCTGCCTGCAATGTGGGAGACCTAAGTTCGATCCTTGTATTGGGAAGATCCCCTGGAAAAGGGAAAGGCTACCCACTCCAGTATTCTGGCCTGGAGAATTCCATAGACTATATAAGTCCATGGGGTTGCAAAGAGTTGGACATGACTGAGCAACTTTCACTTCACTATTGTATCACAAATTTTAAAAATAATTTGATAATGGTATTTAAGGGTTTCTTTAGCATTTTATGCATTTATAAACATGATTCCAAGAAGAGGTCTGTGGTCCTCTCTGACAGGCAGAGGAGTCCAGTACACAGAAATGGTTAAGAACCCCTCGTGTAGGTAGTTTTCAGTAGAACCATTTCAGTTGTATTAGCACATTTATACTTTACCTGCCTCCAAATGTCTGAGAATGGTGGCCCCAGTCCTCATGAGAATACGTTATTGTGGAAGATGATTTACTAATTCGACAGTGACCCTCATCTGCAGTGTCCCTCCAGGCCCTGGGTGATGCTAAAGCTGCAGCAGTGAGCAACACTGGCATCCCCTCCCTTGGAGAGTTCAATCGACTAACAGGAAAGACAGTCATTAAACAAGAACAGTTATGGTTATCTTATGGTGTGGCACGTGATCTTAACAATATGGAACCTCAGGATTCTTTGGGTGCCCTGGGAGAGGGACCTGTGTAGGGGTCAGAACAGACCTCCCTGAAAGGTGCCTTTTGAGTTGAGCCTGAAGAATGAAAGGAGTGAGCTGGGAAAAGAGGAGGTGGAGATAGAAGTTAAAGTGTAACTTATGTGTAATTTGATGGTAAGACACACTTAACTCTTAAGAGCTGAAATCATGCAGACCTTATAAGCCACATGAAGATGTTTAGACTTTTCTCCAAAGGCAGGAAGAAGCTTCGAAGGGGTTTTAAGCAATATTTTTGAAGTTTCCTTTCAAAAATATTACTTGGAAAGAAACAAGGGAGGCTCTTGTGGTACTAAGATGAAAAAAGATGGCAGCCTCCTAGGAGGTACATAGTGGGAGAAAACAAGTAAGACAGTCAAGTTATTCTTTTTGATTTCTTTTTGACTCTGTGAATGAGTTGGGTCTTGAATTTCTGTTTGTTAATCTATTGCAGACTGCATTACCATTTTGGAAGCAACTTTTATAGAGTTAAGATGTTCATAGTAACTGCACTTCACTCCCAGACCTATTGGAGATATCTCCGGGTGCACCTAAAACCTCACACAAATCTTGGAAACTATTTCCCCATAACACTGGACCACAGTTTAGGTTCTCTTTGTACACATTTGTTACTTGCTGCAGTGTGGATGGCCTTTAGACTTCTATATTAAGAAGAAAATAAACTTATCATTAATAATGTAGATGCTTATATTGCCAATTAAACAAAAGGTCTCTGGCTGCTTCCTCATAGGAAACTCGTAAATGGGTTCCAGGTTTGTTTGTTGCTGGGGAAAAACAAATCCATTTTGGTTGATGGCTAATTCAGGGCCATGCATGGTTAGACAACTCATAAAAGTGTTTGTATGGAAATGAGTCTCAGATAATCAGATTTTATTTCTAGTGTCTAATTGATGCTCAGAGCTTTGGGATTTAATTATGTTGGTTGAAAAAATGCGATTCAATTTCTCTTCCTCCCTTTTAAACATAGCTGCAGCTTAACTTTAATTCATAAATATACAAGACATTATAAATAGATGTTTTCTGACACAGTACCTGGTACCCATTAGATATTCAGTAAACACTGACTTCTTCTAATTGAATGAAAGTGTATTAGCCAAGTGCCAAAGAATTGATGCTTTTAAATTGTGGTGTTGGAGAAGACTCTTGAGAGTCCCTTGGACTGCAAGGAGATCCAACCAGTCCATTCTGAAGGAGATCAACCCTGGGATTTCTTTGGAAGGAATGATGCTAAAGCTGAAACTCCAGTACTTTGGCCACCTCATGCGAAGAGTTGACTCATTGGAAAAGACCCTGATGCTGGGAGGGATTGGGGGCAGGAGGAGAAGGGGACGACCAAGGATACGATGGCTGGATGGCATCACGGACTCGATGGACGTGAGTCTGAGTGAACTCCAGGAGTTGGTGAGACAGGGAGGCCTGGTGTGCTGCGATTCATGGGGTCGCAAAGAGTCGGACACGACTGAGTGACTGAACTGAACTGAACTGATATTAATAAAGAACCTACCCAAGATTTTGCTTCTGGTTCCTCTGCTTCTTGTGTAGCAGTTGACTTAGTACAATTTGTGATTACTCCAGATAAGTAAATAATTTAAGTGGGAAATTGTTTTAATGAGAGGAGGCTTATGTTTTCTAACCATCCAGGCAGCCTGGCTTGATTGTCATGTTGGGTGTTTGCTCTAGTAGGAAGTGTGGCGGGTGGGTATCCATTGGGATCTGAGGCCCGATGAGTGGTGTGCAGATGGACGATGAGTTCTGCCTTTTCCTGTCCCTGTGGCACCCACCCAGCTTCCAAGAGGACCCGCATAGCTTCTTTGCCTCATTTTCCATTACTTAGTGTGTCCTTCTTTCACTCAGCTTAATGCCTTCAGAGTTCATCTATGTTGCAGCAAGTATCAGTATTCATTTCTTTTTACAGCGGAGTAATATTCCATTGTATCATTAAACCACACTTTATGCACTCACCAGTTGATGTATATTTGAATTGTTTCCACATTTGGCTACTTTGAATAGTGCTGTTATGAACATTAGTGCTGTTATGGACAAATATTTGTTTGAAGGGCTGTTTTCAATTCTTTTGGATATTTTATATATAAGAATGGAACTATTGAGTCATATGGTAATTTATGTTTAATTTGTTTTATACAGTAGCTTTATACTTTCCACTTCTACCAGCAGTGTGAGGTTCCAATTTCTCCACATCCTTGCCAACACTGTTATTCTCTTTTTATTTTTTGTTTTGTTTTCAGTATGCCTTCCTAGTGGGTATAAAGTGGTGTCTCACTGTGACTTAGGTTTGCATTCCCTAATGACTAATGATGTTCAGTACCTTTTCCTGTGCTTTTTGGCTATTGGTATACATGCTACAATCTGGACTAACCTCGAAACATTAAGCTAAGTGAAAGAAGCCAGACACAAAAGGTCACATATGGTATGCTTCCATTTATATGAAATATCTAGAATAGGTAAGTCCATAAACATGGGAAGCAGATTAGTAGTTGCCAGGGGGTTGGGGGAGGGGAGAACAGAGAATGACTGCTTATTGGGTGTGGGGTTTCCTTTTGGGTTGATAAAACACATTTTAGGATGAGGTTATGGTTATAAAACATTGGGAATGTGCTAAATGTCATTGAATTGTATACTTTCAAATGGTCAGTTGTAGGTTTTGTGAATTCTTGCTCTTGTTGGTCAGTCACTAAGGTGTGTCCAACTCTTTGCGATCCCATGGACTGCAGCACACCAGGCTTCCCATTCCTTTAGTATCTCCTGGAGCTTGCTCAGATTCATGTCCATTGAGTCAGTGATGCCATCTAACCATCTCATCCTCTGCTTCCATTTTCTTCTGCCTTCAATCTTTCCCAGCATCAGGGTCTTTTCCAATAAGTTCTTCACATCAGGTGGCCAAAGTATTGGGGCCTCAGCTTCAGCATCAGTCCTTCCAGTGAATATTCAAGGTTGATTTCCTTTAGGATTGACTGATTTGTGAATTCTGCCTCAATAAATAAAAAAATGAAGACACTTGGTTAGAAGTCGAGTCTGGATTTCAGGTTCTAGCAGTGTGGTGGAATGAGTATGGATTTCTGTCTCCTGTTACAAACTGAGAAAATTTGCATGAATCAAAACAAAGTGTAAAATATGCAACTGGGCTTGAAAGGAAAGGTGTTGTTGCAGGAGCAGCAGCTTGAGGCTGGGGCAGGAGCCGAGAGAGATGTGAGAGCTCCAGGCCTGCCTTCATCATGCGAGAACCACAAATCAGAAATGAACGCACACCACTGTTCCGGGTGGGTGAACCCCCTGGTATGCTCAGCACAGGCAAACAGAAACTGCTCACCTGTAGGGACATTTCTGCAGTGCAGGCTGCCCAGGACTCCTGGGGAAAACAACATTCACTGAAATACCGTGAGAAACTACAGATCACACAAGGAGACATCTCAGCATGCGGTGAAAGTAAGCAGGCATGACAGACAAGAGGGTTAGCATCTCAGGAACTTAGCGAAACAGAAGTATGTTTGAAATGATTAAAGAATAAGGATATTGAGATTGGCTCCACCGCTTTAATAAAATGTTTCCCCATTTAATAAAATGTTGAACAGCTGCTCCAAGGGAGTGTGTGCAAAGTTTGCTTAAGGGATTTCAGAGGGGAAAGATGGAGGTTGTTCTGCTTAGTGATCTGGCAAGGCAGTTTGTTTTTTTTTTCCTAAGGATCAAGAGCACAGGGGAACTTTCTTTTTGAGTAATCCATTTAGATGACAGAAAAGCTTGCCTTTGAGTGTATTAACTATGATGCTGAGGTGCTCTTAGCCAAAGATTTGCCTCCATTTCTCTTGAGAGTGCACCTTGATATTTGCCCATTTTGTGAGAAGTGTCGTGTTAGGAACTGGTAAATGGAGTTTTTGGAAACAAATCCTGAAGCTGCCTTGAAAACCACTTTATTCCTCACTCAGTGCTCCACTTCTAATTGATTTTATCTGTTGGTTGAGCCATGGCACTAGAAAAGTGGAAGCTTCATGATGACCAAGTAGAGTCATGTCAGAAAGTTTAGATATGGGTCATCAGCAATCATGAGACTTCAGAGTTACCTGATCACTAAGCCAGCCTTCCCTTGGTCCCGTCCTATGATCAAGCCATGGCTTTTTATAGGTGGAAGTCCCAACATTCATATGAAGGAGAGGAGTGCGTGGGGATCTTGCCTTGAAACTGAAGCAATCTATCACATAACGTTGAGGGAGAATGCACGTAACTGCAGATGTACGCCTGATGGTTTTTCTGTTGCCACAGCCTCACCTGCATTTTCAGATGGCAACTGTTAGTTTCAGTGTATCTGGCCAGCAACACATGCAAACAAATGTTAGTTTCAATGCATCTGGCTAGCAAAACACACAAACTTGACTTTGCACTGGAAACTGGATGATACTGCACTTCAGGAAGCATTATTAAAAATCAAGTATGCAGACCAAGCTCTTCTTTTTCACCAAGGTATTGAATATCAGTTCAGTTCAGTTCAGTTCAGTCGCTCAGTCGTGTCTAACTCTTTGCGACCCCATGAATCGCAGCATGCCAGGCCTCCCTGTCCATCACCATCTCCCAGAGTTCACTCAGACTCACGTCCATCGAGCCAGTGATGCCATCCAGCCATCTCATCCTCGGTCGTCCCCTTCTCCTGCCCCCAATCCCTCCCAGCATCAGGGTCTTTTCCAATGAGTCAACTCTTCGCATGAGGTGGCCAAAGTACTGGAGTTTCAGCTTTAGCATCATTCCTTCCAAAGAAATCCCAGGGTTGATCTCCCTCAGAATGGACTGGTTGGATCTCCTTGCAGTCCAAGGGACTCTCAAGAGTCTTCTCCAACACCACAGTTCAAAAGCATCAATTCTTCAGTGCTCAGCCTTCTTCACACTCCAACTCTCACATCCATACATGACCACAGGAAAAACCATAGCCTTGACTAGACGGACCTTAGTCGGCAAAGTAATGTCTCTGCTTTTGAATATACTATCTAGGTTGGTCATAACTTTTCTTCCAAGGAGTAAGCGCCTTTTAATTTCATGGCTGCAGTCACCATCTGCAGTGATTTTGGAGCCCAAAAAAACAAAGTCTGACACTGTTTCTACTGTTTCCCCATCTATTTCCCATGAAGTGATGGGGCCAGATGCCATGATCTTCGTTTTCTGAATGTTGAGCTTTAAGCCAACTTTTTCACTCTCCTCTTTCACTTTCAACAAGAGGCTTTTTAGCTCCTCTTCACTTTCTGCCATAAGGGTGGTGTCATCTGCATATCTGAGGTTATTGATATTTCTCCCAGCAATCTTGATTCCAGCTTGTGTTTCTTCCAGTCCAGCGTTTCTCATGATGTACTCTGCATAGAAGTTAAATAAGCAGGGTGACAATATACAGCCTTGACGTACTCCTTTTCCTATTTGGAACCAGTCTGTTGTTCCATGTCCAGTTCTAACTGTTGCTTCCTGACCTGCATACAGATTTCTCAAGAGGCAGGTCAGGTGGTCTGGTATTCCCATCTCTTTCAGAATTTTCCACAGTTTATTGTGATCCACACAGTCAAAGGCTTTGACATAGTCAATAAAGCAGAAATAGATGTTTTTCTGGAACTCTCTTGCTTTTTCCATGATCCAGCAGATGTTGGCAATTTGATCTCTGGTTCCTCTGCCTTTTCTAAAACCAGCTTGAACATCTCGAAGTTCACGTTTCACATATTGCTGAAGCCTGGCTTGGAGAATTTTGAGCATTACTTTACTAGCGTGTGAGATGAGTGCAATTGTGTGGTAGTTTGAGCATTCTTTGGCATTGCCTTTCTTTGGAATTGGAATGAAAACTGACCTTTTCCAGTCCTGTGGCCACTGCTGAGTTTTCCAAATTTGCTGGCATATTGAGTGCAGCACTTTCACAGCATCATCTTTCAGGATTTGAAACAGCTCAACTGGAATTCCATCACCTCCACTAGCTTTGTTCGTAGTGATGCTTTCTAAGGCCCACTTGACTTCACATTCCAAGATGTCTGGCCCTAGATTAGTGATCACATCATCATGATTATCTGGGTCATGAAGATCTTTTTTGTATATCAGGTAGGTAGAAATGTGAAGAGAGAACTGTAAGACTGAGTCAGGGAAAATTTCAGGTCATCTGAGTGTGGCCTTGATGCTTCCTAGTGGTAAAACCATAGATCAGAAACCTTGGTGCTCAGAAGAATTTTCAAGGGTGTCTTAGGCAAAGTGAAGTGATATTTTCCGCCCCCTCCCAGTCTGGTGAAGAGGAGGGACATAGACAAGTTGTGTGTTCCCTTGATGAGCAGTGTTGTATATCAAGCTTCCCTTTTGGAGAAGAGAAAGGACACACATGGAGGGATAGTTTCTTCTTCATTAATGCACCATATCCTTCTATGTGGCTGAAGTTCATGACAGCCTTCTCATCATACAGTCATACATGCAATTTATGGTTTTTCAGTGTGGTTATCATTAATAAATGATCCCAGGAAGATGTGTAGTTGATTACAAGATGTTTCCTTGGAAGCTTCCCAGTAGGTATCTAGTGTCATTCCTAACTTTGCTATCAGCTACGACACCTGTAATGTTACTTGAAAGTAGAGATTAGGGTATCTGGGCTATTTGTACCCTTCTCTGTAAATATCAGGGCAGAGCCTTCAGAATTAATTGCTTCTTAGATGCACGATTACTGCTCACTTAGCCCTAAGCAAAGAAGTAGGTCATTCTATTCATCAGAATCTTACTGTTCTGTAATTACGTGAGGAGCAAATAATTATAGATAAGGTTTCTGTGTGATTTTAAAGCAGGTAAATTTAGCATCATTAGAGAATAATCTGTAGCTGGAAAAACTCAAGGTTTTTTTAAAAAATGCAGACAACATTTAAACCTTGGTATGTTTTATTATTCTCAAATAAAACATTTGTGTTATATAAGTTGGAAAAAAGCTTTGTCTGTTTCTTGGGCTGGAAAAGGCACTTATGATTAAATAACAAGGAAGAAAAAGAGCTAGTCTCCATTTATTTCTTGACACTACAGAAACACTGTAATTGAAATTTAGTTACATATGCTTTATTCAAAGGACTACGTTCTGATATTTCATTTTTATAGGTGGAACATATATTTCTCTTTTCATTGATTAAGATAAAAATCAGGTTTCAAACTTTACTGAAAGATGTAAATGATGTTGAAAATTTGATTATTAAAGAGATTATATTTATAACTTTTTCAAAACTGAATGTGAGCTACGTGGAATTGGCTGTGAAATACACCTTGCACAATGCTATATGGAAGGGGTATGTTTTTAAAATTCAAGTAGCCTGAAGTCTTTGATTAGAATTAATTTAGATAAATGGAGATGGCTTTGTTGCTCTGAACTTGGCCAGCTTGCCTGTCTTTCTTGCTTTTTTTACTTCTGTTTTTTTTTTTCAGAGAGTTTGTTTTAATATACAAAATGAATAAAATTGGTATGCCAAAGTGCAAGCCTGCCTGTATGGTTGGCAGAATTAGACAAGTGTCTTAGTTTGCATTCTCCCTAAAAGCAAGATGGTGCTAGGAGTTTATTTGGGAAGTGACCCCAGGAAGCATGGTGAGGGAGTAGGAAGTAAGATGGGGAGAGTGGGGAGCCAGTGCAAAGGGGCAAGCTTATGAGTGGGCTGTTGCTGGGGTTCCTTCTTGCTGGAGATTCTCTGAGGAGCTGTGTGGGACACACCTCAAGGATGAGGAAAAGGAAGGAATCTACCCAATGTGGTATGCAGAATGATGGTTCTTCCAAAGAGGTCTACTTCCTAACCCCTGACACCTGTGCATATGTGACTTTACACAGAAAACTTTGCAGAGTTCAGAGGTTAAAGCGTCTGCCTCCAGTGTGAGAGACCCGGGTTCGATCCCTGGGTCGGGAAGATCCCCTGGAGAAGAAAATGGAAACCCACTCCAGTATTCTTGCTTGGAGAATGTCATGGACTGAGGAGCCTAGTGGGCTGCAGTCCATGGGGTCACAAAGAGTCGGACATGACTGAGTGACTTTACTTACTTACTTACTAAGGACCTGGAGAGGGAGAGGTTATCACAGGGTCCTTCTAAGAGAGAAGTAGGAGGGTCAGATTCAGAGAAGAAATATGACATAGGAATCAGAGCTTAGAGAAAGAGAGAAACTTGAAGTGCTGTACTATTGGCTTTGAAGATAGATGTAGAGGCCGTGAGCTGAGGGATGCAGACAGCCGCCAGGAGCTGGAGAAGGCAAGAAACATGTTCTCCCCTAGAGCTTCCAGAAGGAACCAACCCTGCCGACATCTTGATTTTAGCCCATGAGACTAATTTTGGACTCCTGTCCTCCAGAAATGTGAGAGCAGAAATTTGTGTTGTTTTAGGCCATTAAATTTGGGGTAGCAGCAATAGGAACCTAATATACCCACCAAATCGCAGGCCTTGTTGATTGAGGACGGCCTCTAGGGCAGCATTTCCTTGGTGCTTCTAGCCAGCCACACACAACCTCCTACGATGGATGGACAACCTCAGGCAGAGAGAGCCTGCACAGGGTGGCAGCAACTCTGCAGGGCAACCTCTGCATGGGCCAGGCCCCCAGTGGGCTTGGCTGTACCTGGACAAAGGATTTGATGAGAGAATGTGGAAACATCCTCATGAACACTTGGAAATAGCTATGCTGGGTTGTTTCATATCAACAGTCCAGGTTTCTGGGCCCCTCTGACCATTTCTTTGCTATCTCTTCTCTTCCTGTTCTCTTCTGATGGCCTTTAAATATGGGGGTTCCTAGGCATTATGATCTTGGTCTTGTCCAGTCTTACTCTGGGATGGCTAATTGTACATGTTAACCTGACCGTCAGGGCCAACTTGACTGGCCAAAAGCTGTCGAGACACTTTTTTTCCAGGTGTGCTTGGAAGAGTGTTTTTGGATGAGATGAACACTTGGTAGATGGAGTAAAGTAGAGTGCCTTTCCTAATGTGAGTGGCCCTCATCCAACAGCTGAAGGCCTGACTATAATAGGAAGGTTGACCCTCCCCTGAATAAGAGAGAGTTCCTCCTGCCTGACTGCCTTCAAGCTGGAGCATTGGTTTTTTCCCCTATCTTTGGACTTGAACTGAAATAAATATCAGCTTTCCTGGGTCTCTCATTTGCCAATTCACCCTGCAGACCTTGGATTTGTCAACTTCCATAATTGCATGAACGAATTCCTTATGATATATCCCTTTATATATATATGTGTGTGTGTGTGTGTGTGTGTGTGTGTGACATTTATGTATATAAAACATGTCTCTAAGCATAAGTTTATATACATACATCTATCTATATATATCTCATATTGGTTTTGTTTTTCTGGAGAGCCCTGTCTAATATACACTCTGTACTCCAGGGTGATTTTCTCTGCTCTTAACTTCAGCTTCTATCAATAGACTGGTCAAACCCAAATCTCAGGCTTTAGCCTGGATTTCTCCATATCCAAATTTTAAACTGCCAATAGAGACAGCCCCATGGATACTGTGTAGATACTTTAAACTCCACATGTTCATAGTAAAACTCATTATCATTCCCCTAGGAATCTGCTCCTGCTTTCTATATTCTTTTTCCACCACGTCTCCATGTACTCTGATCCCATCCTCAATATCCTCAGTACTGCTCATTATAGTTTTAAACCTTCAGGATTTCTGCCATTTAGTGCTTTGTTTCCCAATGGAGAGCACACAGGGCTGGCACCCAGGGCTGAAGTGGAAAAATCCTATAGCTGGGAAGGAACTAGGAGATCTTATTCTCATATAAACACATGCACACACACAGGGCAGGTTGAGGGAAAGAAAAAGACAGATATATACAGAGAGCAACAGAGCCATTCAGACATGCAGAGTCTGATAGAGGAAAAAGGCGGTGGGGGGGTGGTGGTAGGGAAGAGGGAAACACAGACTACAGTTTTATATAAAGAGATATAGAGTGAGAGACAGACCCATGTAGAGGCAGAGAGAGAAGAATTATCAGAGAGAGGAAACAGGGAAGAGAATGTTAGAGAAAGGAGGAGTCGGATAACAGAAGTGACCTGACACACACTGTTCCCTAGAACTGGAAAAAGCCCCACTGTGTCTCCTCATATGGTTACCCTGGCTCACCTGCCCACATCCCTTCCCAGAGCAACCCACTAGCCTACTGGATAGGCGTATGCTTTACAGCCATAGGGTTCAAATTGCAGCTCAACCACTTTTTAACAACATGGCTTTGAGCACTTTATTTAAGCTTCATTTTCTTCATCTGTAAAATGAGGGTAGTTCAAGAAAATCAGAGATACCAAGGGAACATTTCATGCAAAGATGGGCTTGATAAAGGACAGAAATGGTCTGGATCTAACAGAAGCAGAAGATATTAAGAAGAGGTGGCAACACACACAGAAGAACTGTACAAAAAAGATCTTCATGACCTGGATAATCATGATGGTGTGATCACTCACCTAGAGCCAGACATCCTGGAATGTGAAGTCAAGTGGGCCTTAGAAAGCATCACTACGAACAAAGCTAGTGGAGGTGATGGAATTCCAGTTGAGCTATTCCAAATCCTGAAAGATGATGCTATAAAAGTGCTGCACTCAATATGCCAGCAAATTTGGAAAAGTCAGCAGTGGCCACAGGACTGGAAAAGGTCAGTTTTGATTCCAATCCCAAAGAAGGCAATGCCAAGGAATGCTCAAACTACCACACAATTGCACTCATCTCACATGCTAGTAAAGTAATGCTCAAAATTCTCCAAGCCAGGCTTCAGCAATACGTAAACCGTGAACTCCCTGATGTTCAAGCTGGTTTTAGAAAAGGCAGAGGAACCAGAGATCAAATTGCCAACATCTGCTGGATCATGGAAAAAGCAAGAAAGTTCCAGAAAAACATCTATTTCNCAAGGAATGCTCAAACTACCACACAATTGCACTCATCTCACATGCTAGTAAAGTAATGCTCAAAATTCTCCAAGCCAGGCTTCAGCAATACGTAAACCGTGAACTCCCTGATGTTCAAGCTGGTTTTAGAAAAGGCAGAGGAACCAGAGATCAAATTGCCAACATCTGCTGGATCATGGAAAAAGCAAGAAAGTTCCAGAAAAACATCTATTTCTGCTTTATTGACTATGCCAAAGCCTTTGACTGTGTGGATCACAATAAACTGTGGAAAATTCTGAGAGAGATGGGAATACCAGACCACCTGACCTGCCTCTTGAGAAACCTATATGAAGGTCAGGAAGCAACAGTAACAACTGGACATGGAACAACAGACTGGTTCCAAATAGGAAAAGGAGTACATCAGGGCTGTATATTGTCACCCTGCTTATTTAACTTATATGCAGAATACATCATGAGAAATGCTGGAGTGGAAGAAACACAAGCTGGAATCAAGATTACTGGGAGAAACATCAATAACCTCAGATATGCAGATGACACCACCCTTATGGCAGAAAGTGAAGAGGAACTAAAGAGCCTCTTGATGAAAGTGAAAGAGGAGAGTGAAAAAGTTAGCTTAAAGCTCAGCATTCAGAAAACGAAGATCATGGCATCTGGTCCCATCACTTCATGGGAAATAGACAGGGAAACAGTGAAAACAGTGTCAGACTTTAGTTTTGGAGCTCCAAAATCACTGCAGATGGTGACTGCAGCCATGAAATTAAAAGGTGCTTACTCCTTGGAAGAAAAGTTATGACCAACCTAGATAGCATATTCAAAAGCAGAGATATTACTTTGCCAACTAAGGTCCATCTAGTCAAGGCTATGGTTTTTCCAGTAGTCATGTGTCATGTATCGATGCGAGAGTTGGACTGTAAAGAAGGCTGAGCCCTGAAGAATTGATACTTTTGAACTGTGGTGTTGGAGAAGACTCTTGAGAGTTCCTTGGACTGCAAGGAGATCCAACCAGTCCATTCTGAAGGAGATCGGCCCTGGGATTTCTTTGGAAGAAATGATGCTGAAGCTGAAGCTGAAGCTCCAATACTTTGGCCACCTCATGCGAAGAGTTGACTCATTGGAAAAGACCCTGATGGTGGGAGGGGTTGGGGGCAGGAGAAGGGGACGACCGAGGATGAGATGGCTGGATGGCATCACTGACTCCATGGGCATGGGTCTGGGTGAACTCCGGGAGTTGGTGATGGACAGGGAGGCCTGGCGTGCTGCGATTCATGGGGTCTCAAAGAGTCGGACACGGCTGAGCGACTGAACTGAATACCCACCTTGCAAGCTTTTTGTTAGATGCCCAACAAATAATTATTAGTTCAGCCAAATCATGATGTCATCTGGCTCACTTTATTGAAAGGGAATTTGTATGTGTCTGGGATAAATATAGCTAATAAAACTTTATTATCAGACATAAAGGAAAATTAAGAATACCCTTCTAAGCAGTATGGGAGACTTTTCAGCTAGTCTATTAAAAACCAGCATACTTAAAATCATGGACATGTTTTTTAATCTGCATTTTTTTTATCCTCTCTATCTTCCCTTCTTACAAACTATTGTACAGTTGTGCTCATTTCACATGCTAGTAAGGTTATGCTCAAAATCCTTCAAGCTAGGCTTCAGCAGTTAACTTCCAGATGTACAAGTGGAGTTTAGAAAAGGGTGAGAAACCAGAGATCAAATTGGCAACATTCACTGAATAATAGAGAAAGCAAGGGAATTCCAGAAAGATATCTACTTCTGCTTTGTTGACTATGCTAAAGGCTTTGACTCTGTGGATCACAACAAACTGTGGAAAATTCTTAAAGAGATGGAAATACGAGACCACCTTACCTATCTCATGAGAAACTTGTATGCAGGTCAAGATGTGACAGTTAGAACTTTACTTGAAACAACTGAGTGGTTCAAAATTGGGAAAGGAGTACCTCTACGCTGTATATTGTCACCGTGTTTATTTAACTTCTATGCAGAGTACATCATGTGAAATGCTGGACTGGATGAATCACAGACTGGAATCAAAATTGCTGGGAAAAATATCAACAACCTCAGATATGCAGAGGATACCACTCTAGTGGTAGAAAGTGAAGATAAACTAAAGAGTCTCTTGATGAGAGTAAAAGAGGAGAGTGAAAAAGCTGGCTTAGAACTCAACATTCAAAAGAACTAAGATCATGGCATCTGGTCCCATTACTTCATGGCAAGTAGATGGGGAAACAATGGAAACAGTGACAGGTATTATTTTCTTGGGCTCCAGAATCACTGAGGATGGTGACTGCAGCCATGAAATTAAAAGACACTTGCTCCTTGGAAGGAAAGCTACGATAAACCTAGACAGAGTATTAAAAAGCAAAGACATCACTTTGCCAACAAAGGTCTGTATAGTCAGAGCTCTGGTTTTTCCCAGTAATCATGTATGGATGTGAGAGTTGAACCCTAAAAAAGGCTGAGTGCTGAGGAACTGATGCCTTTGAATTGTGGCTCTGGAGAAGACTCTTGAGAGTCCCTGAACTGCAAGGAGATCAAACCAATCAATCCTGAAGGAAATCAACCCTGAATATTCATTGAAAAAACTGATACTAAAACTGAAGCTCCAATACTTTTGCCACCTGGTGCGAAGAGCCGACTTTGGGAAGGACCCTGATGCTGGGAAAGATTCAAGGCCAAAGAAGAATGGGGTGGCAGAGGATGAGGTGGTTGGATAGCATTACCAACTCAATGGAAATGAATCTGAGCAAACTCTGGAAGATAGTACAGGACAGGGAACACTGGCATGCTGCAATCCATGGGGTTGCACGGAGTCAGACGCAAGTTAGTAACTGAACAATCTAGGAGAAGGTAAATTGTTGTTCCTGGAATATCTGTATGCAAGAGAGCTCTGGTGAGTATGATGGAGAACTTGCTTTTAACAATCATAGTCTACTTTTTTTGCTTTTTGCTTTTCATTAGACCTTCCCTTGCATCTGATTGTTTCCTTACAGAAGAAGATCACAGGCCTAATTATATTGCTACATTTTCATTCTTGCATTCAATGAATTTTCAAGAAACAGAATGAGTAGGATGAGAATGAATCTTTAGCTGTGGGCTGAGGAATTAACCAAGTGGAAAGGCCTCACCTTCTCCTGCTCCCCACTATCAGCAATCTAGCACTAACCTCCATTTGCAAAGGTTTACAAAATTTTGTAGAGCTTTTAGGGGTAAAATATGTTTTTTTTAAAAATGTTTTAAAATACTAAAAGATTAGAAATAATTTAGAAAGTTTTAAAAGTATAGAGAATAAAAAATCATCCATAATTCTACAACTCATTGATGACTTCAGTTAACCTTTGAAGTACATAATTTCAATTATACATATAATACATATAATATTTCAATTATACATATAATACATATAATATTTTTTTCACATAACATTTTTATCCATAACTGAGTTCACATTACACA
Source organism: Aepyceros melampus (assembly GCA_006408695.1). NCBI lineage: Eukaryota > Metazoa > Chordata > Mammalia > Artiodactyla > Bovidae > Aepyceros > Aepyceros melampus. Next base: position 17,476 of record SJXQ01009364.1, read on the forward strand.
TATGCTGTTTTTTTCATTTGCAATATATAATGGAACAACACCATACCATTAAGTATTTTTCTTTAAATAATGTTAATTTTTTATAAATTCTACTCTGTGGGCATAGCCTAAGGTTTTGTTTCCTTTTAAGTGTTTAAACCATTCGTTTATTGTTGAATATTGATGCTGTTTCCATATTCTTTTCTATTATAAATAATGGTGCAGTGAAAAGATTTAAATAAAACATTTTTATGCATTTCCATGATTAACTATTTAAGGTACATTGCTTCTACAAATGAAACTTCTGAAAGCAAAATTTATACTTTTTTAAAAGCTTTTGATATCAATTGCAACTTCTTGCAGCTCCAAAAAGTTGTGCCAATTCATACCTCTTTCTTCAGTGTGATGTCTCTCTGTTAAAAAACTGCAGTTGGTGGTTCTCTTCTTCATAAAGAATCATATTTCTTTTTATTAAAAATCTTTCCAACATTCTCTAGCTTTTTCATTCTCTTATTGATTTCTAAGTTTCAAAGCCATCATTGTGTTAAATTTATTTTACACTGCCTTGAACATTTTGCTGAAAACTGTTTATAGCATCTCCATGAAAGAAAATCGTGTTTACTCAAAAGTTGTGACCTCATTTAAAAGCAATATACATTTGCTGAAAAAGGAAAAAGTACTTACTAACCAATACCATGTCAGGGACCTTGGTGGATGCCTGAGAAACACAAGGTGTGATCGTTAGGGGTCTCTCCCTTCTCAGCTGGAGAAACATAACTAAGTTCACATACTCTGAAGAGTAATTTTTCTCAACCTTGTTTAGATCAGTGTCCCGTCAAACACCGTCTCACTGTCTCTGGTGTATCACTCACTTCCCAAGAGGAATTTGCCCAACTTTCTTTCTGTAGTTCCTATTATAAACCACATAACTAGACCCATTGAATGTGTTTTTTTTTCAGATTATCTGTGCACATCCCATGCTGATGTGACTTCCCTTCCCTAGTGAGGAATTCATATGTTAAGAATCATTTAAAGTAGGGCTCTGAAATTTACTCTAAGAACTGGACAGTTTACCCAAGATCTGGACAGTTTGCCTGTGAGACCTGGCTTGATAAAGCTTGAGTTAAAAATTTCTCTTGGCAGTGAATTTCCTGCAGTTGGAAAACCTGTGAGTGCCTTGGACCCTGATGCCATCTCCGGCTCTTTCCCCTCTTCTCTAGCCTACCCCTGGGCTGCCATTCACAGGTAGTCAGCTGGCCCCTGCTCACCTCCTCCATGAGGGTCTCACACTAGCATTCTGCTCCCATCTCTCTTTTGCTAGTTTTTTTAATGTAATATCCAGCTGATTCCCTGATTCCAAACATCTTGCTCCTGAAGTGATTGGCTCTCCTGCTCTGTTCCTCACTCTCTCAGTCCCTACCTTGCTGTTGTCATCCACATCTCATAGATCTGATGTTCTAACCTGTTTTCACTGGAGTTAGGTCCCAATGCCTTCTACTGAAACAGTATTGACCGCAGTGCCTGGCCAGCGCACTGTGTGTTGTAAGTATTAAAGAAGGATTACTGAATTGGAAGCATTCTCTTGCTTGAATTTCACTTTATGTCCTGGGCTTAGTTGAGCCATGTTAACACAATACTCATACCTCATTTGTCTTTCTTTCTTCCCTCCTGTTCCAGATTTCTTGTTTTGGTTTGCTAGTTTCTCTATACTAAGTTCTGTATTAGACACTTTGTACATATTATTTCTAATCTTCACAACCATCTTCCAAGTATTACCATCTGCATTTCACATATGAGGACAGTGAGAGTCTAAGAGGTTTGCTTGTTTCTCCAAAGTTACTTAGTGAATCAGTGGTTGACCTCACTTCTCCATGGAGCCACTCCCAGAATCACTGATCTGTGGCTTCAGTTCAGTTCAGTCGCTCAGTTGTGTCCGACTCTTTGTGACCCCATGGACTGCCAGGCATGCCAGGCTTCCCTGTCCATCACCAACTCCCAGAGCTTGCTCAAACTCATGTCCATCAAGTCAGTGATGCCATCCAACCATCTCATCCTCTGTCGTCCCCTTCTCCTCCTGTCTTCAGTCTTTCCCAGCATCGAGGTCTTTTCCAGTGAGTCAGTTCCAATGATCTGTGGCTTGGTTCTTGAATTCCTGCACTTCCTTCCCTTGACACCAATATTATTCTGATTGAGCACCACCATCTTTGTCCAAATCCTAGTTGAGTCTTCCCTCAGAAGGAATGGTGAGGGCAGGACAAACCCAAGAGGTCTTGCCAAGGTCCTGCTGTGAGAGATTGAAGCTGGGGACTGAAGAAGATAGAGGAGCCAAAGATATCTCTACATCTTTAACCTGCAAGAGCAGAACAGTGGTGGTATCACCAAAAGAAATGGGTACATAGGAAGTCTTTTTCCTATAGGTTGTTAGTCAGATGGAGGTTGGAGTTCCAGTGGCTCTTTCCTCCCCAGAAACCATGGCAAGTCTCTTAGTTTTTCTGAGTCTCAGTTTCTTCTTTTCCCTGAGCATCATCTTACCTGACTCTCATATTTATCATTAGTTTGCCTATCAAATGATTCAGTACATCTGAACATGCTTTGTAAGGAATAAAGCCATTAGCTATAATCACTGTTGTTGGACATATTATTATTAAAGTCAGATTGTAAGTGAAGACACTAGCTTCTTGGGTAAAATGTGTCTGTGCCAGGGGTCAGAAAGCTGTGACCCCTGGGCCAGATTTGGCCTGCTGCCTGTCCTGATATAGCCCATCAGCAAAGAATGTTTTCCAGTTTTTAATTTGGTTGAAAAAAATCAAAAGAAAAATATTTGTGATGTAAGAAGATTATATGAAATTCAAATGTCTGTGTCTGTAAATAAAGGGGATTAGAACAGAGCCAGACCCACTTATTTATGTACTACTTTCTATGGCTTGAAGCATCAGCAGAGTCTAGTAGTTGTGACAGAGATTGTATGGCCTTCAAGAACCTAAAATATTGACTACTTTTAGTAAGAGCTCAGCAGCCCTGGCCTGCCCATTGCACTCGCCTACCTCTGCTCTCTAACACTGATTCAACTACAGGATTTCCATTGAGCTTAAAAACTGACAAAGGTGAGGAATAAAAGATAAGGAGAGGTCCCAACAGCTGTCTCAGCTGTGGGCAGGACCTTTCAAGGCAGCTCCAGAGTCAGTTATAGGAACATGGAGCAAGGTGCAAAGCCATCAGATGGGGCCATGTGACCACCAGCTGACCTCATAGTCACATTCTGCCTCCCTGTATCCTCCCAAGAATTTCTGAACCTTAATGATCTTCTGGTATGATGTTGAAAAGGGATGGTGGGAGGACGTTGGCCTTGTTCCTGCTCTTAGTGGAAAAGCTTCTAGTTTCTCACCATTAAGTATGATGTTAGCTGTAGATGTTACCAAGTTGAGAGTTCCCCTCTATTCCTAGTTTGCTAATTTTATAAAAAAATAAGTGCTGGATTTTGTCAAATACATTTTCTGTATCTGTTGATATGATAATGTGATTTTTCTTCATTAGCTTATTGATGTGATAGATTAATGGATTTCCAAATGGTAAGTCAAACTTGCATACCTGGAATAAATTCTTTGCATACATTTTTGGTTTTGATTTGCTAATATTTTGTTGAGAACTTTTGCATTTGTGTTCATGAAAGATACTGGTCTGTAGTTTTAAAGGCTATCTGGTTTTGGTTTTAGAATAATGCTGACCTCATATAAAGAGTTAGGAAGTTCCCTTCTGCATCTTATCTTCTGGAAGAGATTGTATAGAATTGGCATAAATTCTTCCTTAAATGTTTTAATTTACCAGTGAACCTATCTGGGGCCTGCTGCTGTTCTGGAAGGTTTTTAATTATTGATTCAGTTTCTTTAATAGATACAGGCCTATTCAGTCTTTTTCCTCTTGTGTAAGTTTTTGCAGATGTATTCTTCAAGGAGTTACTCCATTTAACCTAGGTTACCAAACATGTGGACATGTGGTTGTTTGTAGTATTTCCTGATTATCCTTCTAATATCCATGGGGTCTGTAGTAATGTCCCACTTTTATTTTGGATCTTACAAATTTGTATTTTCTCTTCTTTCAGTTAGCTTGGCTAGAGGCTTATCAATTCTATTGATCTTTTCAAAGAACTATCTTTTTTTTTTAACTGAAGCATAATTGACCTGTAATACTATGTTAATCCAGGTGCATAACATAGTGATTCAGTATTTCTATACATTACAAAATGTTAACTATGGTATGTCTAGTTATCTGTCACCAGACAAAGATATTGCAATATTACTGACTGTATTCCACATGTTGTACGTTTCATCCTCATGACTCATTTATGTTGTAACTGGAAGTCTGTACCTGTTACTCTCCACCTATTGTGTTCAACCCACCACTCCCTCCCTTAAGGCAATCACTATTCCTTCTCTGTGTCTGTTTCTATTGCTTTCCTCTTTTTATTTGCTGTTTTTTAGATTCCACATGTAAGTTAAAATCATGCATCATTTTTCTTTCTGACTTATTTCACTTAGCATAATAACCTCTAGGACCATTCATGCTGTCACATTGAAATCCCAAGAGATTTTTCTTTTTATGGCTAGCGTGCCACTGTGTATAATATACCACATGTTCATCTGTTGCTGGATATTCAGGTAGTTTCCATATGTTGCCCACTGTAAGTAGTGCTGCATTGAACATAGGAAGGCATGCATCTTTTCTGATTAATGGTTTTGTTTTCTCTGGAGAAAAATACCTAAAGCGGAATTGCTAGATCTTTTTGTAGTTCTGCTTTTGAGGAATCACCATACTATTTTCCATAATGCTTGAGCCAGTTTGTACCACCAACAGTGGACAGGGGTTTTCTCCACATCCTCACCAACACTTGTTACTTCTTATCTTTTTGTAGTGGCCATTCTGACAGGTGTGAGGTGTTCTCTTATTGTGATTCTGAGTTGCATTCCCCTGATGTTGAGTAATGGGGGCTTTTTGATGCTGAGCATCTTTTCATGTGTCTTGGTCATATGTATCAATATATCTTTGGAAAAATGTCTATTCAGATTCTTGGTGGGATTGTTAGTCCTTTTGGTGTTGAGTTAATGAGTTCTTTGTGTATGTTGGATATTAAACCTTTATCTGATATATCATTTGCCAATAAACACCTTTTCCCATACAAAAAAATAAAAGGAGAAAATGTCAGTTAGAAATGAACTTGATTTTTGAAGGTGTTTTTCTCACTCATCCCCCAGACCTCCTGCCAAATAATGGAAAATGCATTTAGCAAAGAAAAATATTCTCTATTCCTTTAACAATGATGTGAGGGATATGTTTGTGTTCTTTTTTGCATTTTTAAATGAGAATAAAAAACCATTACTGTCATTATGTTAATACTGTTGACCCTGTCACTGTATTTCATATAATAAAATATTCATTGTATCAAATTAACTTAGTACATAAAATATAAGTAAGTTACCAAATGAAGTTAACACATGAAATATAAGCAGAAAAATGGCTATTTACATTTTCTTCTCTTATTTTCCTTAGTGAGAAGCTGGATGGAAAAGCTAAAAGACAAGGTAAGAGAAATACTTTCTTCCTTTGGATTTCTTTTAGAGAGCATAGCTTTGTCAAATAAAAGATCTTCAGAATAATGGAGCTTTATATCATTATTCTGATTCTGATAACCTGGGCAAGGAACCAGGACCACTTCCAGGTACCCAGCAAGAAAGAAGACTTTCCTTTTAAGAAGGAATGCCTTGTTCTTTGGAGTGCCATTCATTCTTCTGGAATGTAATTCCTGATATGTACAACTGATAGCATCCTTGACATATATATCAAAGTGGAGTTCCTTTTAGGGAATTTCAGGAGTGTAATCCCATTCTAGTGGGCATTTTATATCCCAGTACAAGGATCTTTTAAATCTGATCTTCCTGTATGAAGAAGAAATACTTTGGATTTTGGAAGGCATTGATTTTTCTGACCCAAGGACAAAAATTGACGGACCTGACTTAAGAATAAAACTTTGTGATGGAAAGAGCGTCCTTCACCCGTAGTGGAAGGTGAGATTAAAAATACCTGAGCACCCGAGCACTCTCTTTAGGCCAGCTTTTATGTGGTCTCGCATAGTGCTGCTGCTTACTGAGTGACAATGAGCTGACCTATCTAGAAAGGCCAACTCTAGAAAAATATTTTCCACTCTTGTATTCATTCTGTCATCAACATCTGTGATTGACAATATTACTTCCTTCCAGATTCATGTTTTTCATTTCCTTTTAATTTTCAGCACTCTCAAAGGTTTCATTTTTAGTGCCTTGTAATTTCAAACTGGAATTACTCATAAAAATATTGGTGGAATTTTGAACTCCTTGATGTAGCCTCTGTCAGTTCCAATTACTACAGCCCAGCTCAAATTTCACTGGGGGTATAGTTAAATGGAAATCATTTCAACTGCCAGATAGGAGTTACTTCCAATTCACCTGTTTCAGAATATGCATCTGTGGATAGTATTCCATATCTTTTTTATTATTTGAGGTCAGTTTCTCTCATATTTGAATGATTAGTATTTATTTTGCTACAGTTTAATGTTAAAGGATAAGAGAAAACATTCACTAGTAGTTAAAATTATATGATTATATTAATTCTTGTCAGTATTACTTTTCTGCTTCTCAGTAAAATTTAGACTATATAATTTTTGCAGATGAGATTATTTTATGTTCATACATATTTAAAGTGATATAGAAGAATTTTAAACCTACTGATGTTAGCAGAAGCCATTTTCACATCTGTAATGGGTCCAGTTGTCTGAGGGAGGTATAATCAGAGGACTGAGCAAGATTTGGGGTAGAAGAAGCTAAAAAATTCAAAATTGAATATATTTACATTGGTAGTGCTTCTTTCTATTTTTCAGAGGAAAATATAATGCAATGAAAAGTAAACAGGCTTTGGTAGTTTAATCTAGGAATCCATATGCCATTGTTTCTATAGAAAACGTCCTTCTGAATTACCAAAATGGACAAAAAGTAGACTTAAAATATATTTGGCACATAGCCTGTTTTGAAATTGAATGTTGCAGTTTCTTAGCTGTATGTGTGTGTGTGTGTGTGTGTGTGTGTGTATAGCTTCGCCACTTTGTTTAGAAATCTGGGTAGCTTTAGAGAAAGGCTGTATTTTTTCTTCCTGTGGACCCTTCCTTCTTATCTTTTCTCAAAGGCCTACCACCCTCTCCCTGCTCTATTTCACCAAGAGAGATAATTTTGTGAATGTTTTAGTTTTCTGAACTGAAGTTTTTACAGCCCTTTCTTCACTTTATTCCATAGTATTTTTTCAGTTATGTCTTAGTTTTAAAAAATTGGAAGAAAAATAGCTGAAACTTCCACCAGGTTTATTTGTTTTATGCTTTGTCTTTATTTTTATTTAACTATTTTTTAAATTGAAGTATAGTTCATTTATAATGTATTAGTTTTAGGTATATAGCAAAGTGATTCAGTTATACATATATATACCTTTCAGATTATTTTATTGTAAGTTATTGCAAGATATTGAATATAGGTTTCTGAATATAGTTCAGTTCAGTTCAGTCGCTCAGTCGAGTCCGACTCTTTGCAACCTCATGAATCGCAGCACGCCAGGCCTCCTGTCTGTCACCATCTCCCGCAGTTCACTCATACTCACATCCATCGAGTCAGTGATGCCATCCTGCCATCTCATCCTCGGTCATCCCCTTCTCCTCCTGCCCCCAATCCCTCCCAGCATCAGAGTCTTTTCCAATGAGTCAGCTCTTCGCATCAGGTGGCCAAAGTACTGGAGTTTCAGCTTTAGCATCATGCCTTCCAAAGAAATCCCAGGGTTGGTCTCCTTCAGAATGGACTGGTTGGATCTCCTTGCAGTCCAAGGGACTCTCAAGAATCTTCTCCAACACCACATTCTTCGGTGCTCAGCCTTCTTCACAGTCCAACTCTCACATCCATACATGACCCCAGGAAAAACCATAGCCTTGACTAGACGGACCTTAGTCGGCAAAGTAATGTCTCTGCTTTTGAATATGCTATCTAGGTTGGTCATAACTTTTCTTCCAAGGAGTAAGCGTCTTTTAGTAGGCCCTTGCTATTTACTTATTTTATATATATTAGTGTTTATATGTTTAGTTTCATATTGGAGTGTGATTGATTTGCAATGTTGTGTTAGTTTCAGGTGCATAGCAAGCTGATTCAGTTATACATATACGTGTATCTATTGTTTTTCAGATTCTTTTCCCATATAGATTATTACAGAATATTGAGTAGATTCCATGTACTATACAGTAGGTTCTTGTTGATCATCTATTTTATATATAGTAGTGTGTGTATCGGAGAAGGCAATGGCACCCCACTCCAGTACTTTTGCCTGGAAAATCCCATGGACGAAGGAGCCTGGTGGGCTGCAGTCCATGGGGTCGCTAAGAGTCGGACACAACTGAGCGACTTCACTTTCACTTTTCACTTTAATGCATTGGAGAAGGAAAAGGCAACCCACTCCAGTGTTCTTGCCTGGAGAATCCCAGGGACAGGGGAGCCTGGTGGGCTGCCGTCTATGGGGTCGCACAGAGTCGGACACAACTGAAGTGACTTAGCAGACAGGCAGCAGGCAGTGTGTGTATGTTAATCCCAAGCTCCTAATTTCTCCCTCCCTCTATGCCTCCAAAACTAACTCCTTTGGTAACTATAAGTTTCTTTTATATGTCTATGAGTCTGTTCCTATTTTGTGAATAAGTTCATTTGTATCATTTTTAGATTCCATGTATAAATGATATCATGTGATGTTTGTTTTTCTCTGATTTATGTCTCTTAATATGATAATCTTTAGGTCCATCAATGTTGTATTTGTCTTCTTATTTTGTCTCTTTCTTGGAGGGATTCAGTTTAACCAGTCCCCTCCCTCTAGGAGTAAAATATTATACACTTATTGGATACATAATGCATATGTGTACACACATATATGTATGTATATACATATATATATACACACACACACACACACGCACACACACGTATATGTATCTTGGGCTTCCCTGGTGGCTCAGACAGTGAAGAATCTGCCTACAATGCAGGAAACCTGGGATCAGTCCCTGGGTTGAGAAGATCCCCTGGAGGAGGGCATGGCAACCCACTCCAGTATTCTTGCCTGGGGAATTCCATGAACAGAGGAGCCTGGTGGGCTACAGTCTGTGGGGTTGCAAAGAGTCAAACATGACTGAGCAACTAACACACACATACTTATCTTCCCCCCCTCTGTCTCCCCCTCTTTCTCTTCTTCTGGCTAGCTAGCTACATCTATAAAAGTCTTACTAGTCGTTACCTTCAGAAACTATTTGAGAGTGAAACTATTGCTGTTTTGATGAAAGTCACAGAATCCTGGAGAATTGAAAACTAAACTAGATATTGAACTAGCTCTTCAGTCAACCAATGATATCTATTCAGTTTTGCTTCATTTAATTGTTCCTAATATTGGTTTCCCTGTTAGCTGGACTCTAGAAGTGGTGGTAGGTAATTCTCAAAAGTTCGGAATTATTCCTTTTGTTGTGATTGTTTAGTCTTCCTATATTAAAGTGAAGTCGCTCAGTCGTATGCGACTGTTTGCGACCCCGTGGACTGTAGCCTACCAGGCTCCTCTGTCCATCAGATCTGAATGACAGACAACCTCCGATGGCAATGGCTTAGCCAAGAGAGAAGTTTGTTTTTCTCTCATTTATGAGTCTGGAGGGAGCAGTCAGGGTCAGTGTGGAACAACACTATGAAGAAGGCTCCTTTTATTTGATGTTCCATCATTTGTGACCTTTATTTTCATAGTCATCTCATGGTTCTGGATTGCAGTTAGGTCCATATCCTAGTCAGAAGGAAGGAGGAAAAAGGGAGGCTACAACATCCCTCCCTTCTTAAGAAGGAAGAGAAGAAAATGACAACCCACTCCAGTTTTCTTGCCTGGAAAATTCCATGAACAGAGGAGCCTGGTGGACTATGTCTATTGAGGCACAAAGAGTCAGACATAACTAAGCAACTGAGCGCGTGCGCGCCCGCGCACACACACACACACACGCACACACACATGCACACACACTTCACAGCAGCGATTCTCATTACAGTCTGGAACAGTGGCATTGTGTCACCCGAGAGCTTGTTAGAAATGCAAAATCCCAGGTCCCTAACTAGACCTACTGAATCAGAAACTCTGGGAAAGGGGTCAAGCAATCTGTGTTTTAACAAGTCTTGTAGGTGATTCTGATGCATGCTCAAGTTTGAGAAACACTGTTAAACAAACCTCATAAAGATATGAATTCAGTAGACTTTAGGTAAAGACTTTTTCTTACATTTTCTTGAAAACCAATGTTTCTGAACAAAAACATTAGCCTAGGAGAGGATGACTTTCTCATAAATACAAAACAAACAAACCAAAACCAAACCAAAAAAAAACCAACTATATGCAGTAAATTTTATCTTATAATCCATTTTTTAATTTTCAAACTGTTTTTTGGAATTAATTTCAGATTTACAGAAAAGATACAAGAGTAAGAATAGTACAAAGAACACCCCTGTTCTTTTTGTCCAGATGCGCTTGTTCTTCCCATGCTGCTCCATTTGTTTTCTCTTTTATTGGCTGTCTCCCTACCTCGGCCCTTCTTTTCTGAGCCATTTGAGGGAAAGTTGCATACATCATGGTCCTTTTACACCAGATCTCGATACTTCAGGGCGTATTTCCTATGATTAAGAATATCCTATTAGCAAACCATAATATAGTTGTCAACTTGAGTACATTTAACATTGATATCATACTTTTTATATGTCCTGGCATCTGGACTTCAGTCTTAGTTAACAGACCCAAAATGGCCTTCATAAAATCATTCTTCTCCTCGAGTACAGGATCTTGTTTAGGTCATATAACACGTTTAGTTGTCGGGATGCTTCAGTTAGTTCAGTCACTCAGTTGTATCCGACTCTTTGCGACCCTATGGACTGCAGCACACCAGGCTTCCCTGTCCGTCACCAACTCCCGGAGCTTGCTCAAACTCATGTCTATCGAGTTGGTGATGCCGTCCAACCATCTCATCCTCTGTTGTCACCTTCTCCTCCTACCTTCAATCTTTCCCAGCATCAGGATCTTTTCTAACAAGTCGGTTCTTCACATCAGGTGGCCAAAGTATTGGAGCTTCAGCTTCAGCATCAGTCCTTCCGATGAATATTCAGGGTTGATTTCCTTTAGGATGGACTGATTTGACAGTTTTCTTTAATGTGGGCCATTTGTATAGCCATCTGTTGTCTTTCCTGATGCTGATATTTTTAAAGAATATGGTACTTTAGAAAACAGAATGTTCAGTTTTTGGATGTTTCCTCATGATTAGGTTCAGCACTGTCAGTTGGAATATGCATGGATTCAGTTCTGTCCTTCTCAGGGAGGTAGTGTGAAGGAATGGGCACGTGCAATATTTCTGAACAGAGAAAAGCTGCTGGGCACAATTTATAGCTTTATATGCAGATGCATCTTATTTGTTTTCATTTCTTCAGGAAACAAGTCATGGCAATTCTAAAAAAAGAGATTCTCTTCACTTAGTTTTGAATGAGGAATGGTTAAATTACATTTGAAGAGGGTAGGTTTCCTTATTCCCTTCTTGTAAATTACTTGTAATTTCAAAGCACAGGCAAATCACACACACACACATACACACAGGAGGGAATGAAGAGAGGAGAAAGAGATTAATTGAATTTTTGTAAAGTCTACATTATTTAAAGCTCTAGAAATGAGAAGCCTTAATGTGTAAATAAGAAATATGCAAAGACTGACACATTTTGTAATAGTCATGTTTTTGGTGTGGGGTTGAGTTACATAATGTTAAGAGACCCCCAGGTTGATCAAGTGGAGCTTCCAAAAAGCTCAAGTATCATCCTTTGAATGTAGAGCTCTGTATTAATAAGGTCTAAGCTACTGGGCTTAAAATTGATCATACATCAACATATATGTGTATTTCCATGCACTGAGAATGGTGATGTAAAATGAATCTTATAGTTCTGGTGAGAACATCCAGATTTTGCTATTGTCCAGTGTTTTCCCTCATGGAAAATTACATAGTTTTGTAAGCCTTATGTAGATCTAGAAGAACTTTAGAAAAAGTTTGGGTTTTGGCAAAGCATATTAATTTGTTGGAAAATGACTGGGCTTTGTTTCTTTGGGAAAAACAGTATGCTGAGGAATGATGCTATGTTCTCAAATTAATGAAAAAAATTCCACATTGTGCTCTAACTCAAGACTCTGGAAAACAAAACGAGTGAATGAGCTGGCTGTGTACAAGAGGAGGCTGCAGTTTTGTAAGGTCTTGTCTGTTCCTTTGATTTACCTCTAGAAATTTGGGAAAGCATCACAGCCCGCTTACTTCAGCATTTTTTGGAAAACTTTTTTGTTCTTCTCTGTTTTGGGCTCATTCTGAAAGATACTGTGCTATATTACAAGTTTTAGAAATAGTTACATAAGTGAACAAACTCATAGTTTTTCTCCTGTAAAATAATGTCTGTCTAAAGTACTCACTATAGTATTTTTTAAATTGTTAATTGTTTATGTTTTTTTCCCTGGTAGGCTTCTAGAAGGGGTTGGCATGGAAGATAAACCAGTGTCGTGTTTCTCCATGAAGGGCTGTGGTTATTCATACACCCGTATCTCTCAGGTGTCTTACTGGCCAGGATGCAGAAATGATCCTTCCTTAGGGTGATGGCCTTGCCCTGAATTTGGGTTGACTCAAGTCCAGGGATGTGTGGAGATCACGCTGGTCTCTTAGGACCAAAGTATCCATAACAACACCCGGGAGATGTTGGAGACCGCCATGGGTTTGAAATCTTCAAGCTCTTTTGGAAGTACCAGCACTGTTAGCAGTGATATTTCTGGCCTCTGTCACTTTCTTTCTTTGGAGCCTGGGACATTCAGAATTCCCTGCCAGCCCTCAAATTTGGTCTTGTTCACTAGGCAGATTTTTTCTTTGTATAAATGAATCCATATACATTATGTGCAACTCTCTCTCATCCTTGTCTTTTCTGCCTGGCCTCCAAAACCTAACACCCTTTTATCCTCTGCAGGGCCTTCTCTTCCCTGCTGTTTCTAGAAACTCTCTTTTCACTCATGTAGAAGCAGATTCCTCTTTCCTTTCCTACCGTGATGCAGCTAAGATTGTAAGAGGGGAGCCACCAAAGTCAAGGCCCCCATTTGTCCCCCAAGAAACACAATATTCCACTGAGCAATGCCCCCCCACCATGTCCACCTCTACCCCCCAGAGCTAGACTCAGGCTGCTATTTGCAATTTATAGCATTTTAATAGTCCTGGCAATTTCAGAGGCTACTTCATCCATCTTTAATACAAATTATATTTCTGTCACCAAAACTGATGTTGACAAATGTGCATAACCAAGTGGCTGGAGGTGCCACCAGGTCTGGCTGATTTATTGCAGTATTTATATGTATATGAAATATCCCAAAATAGTCCTACCTCTCTCTCTTTTGCCTTCTCCCTAAAAGTAACTCTATTCCAGGTGCTACTTTGGAACAAAGCTGACAAGAGAATTCAAAGTGTCTAAAAACCCCGCTGCCCTCTAGCAGAACTGGGAAACCCAGGGCAGTGGTCTGATTAGCATCCTAATGCATGTTTCCTTTCCCATGCAGGCGGGCTATATGTCTGGGATGTTGGTGCCCGTAGGGGTTGGGATAGCTGGAGCCTTGTTCATCTTGGGAGCGCTCTACAGCATTAAGGTTATGAATCGCCGAAGGAGAAACGGCTTCAAAAGGCATAAAAGAAAGGTATGGACTCCACAACAGCAAAACCTAATCACTCTCCCAACTGTTCTTCGCTTTTCTAATTTGCTTAATAAAGCACATGGGGCTTAATGATGCATGAATGGTACTGACGTGCCCAGTGCTTCCGATGAGCTGCTGCAGCTGCAGCCTCGGCTTCATTTGTTCACGTGTCTTTTAAAGGAGACCTGTCCCTCGGCTTTGCTTTGCAGCAGGAGTTTAATGCTTTTCTGTTTTCTTTCCCCAGCAGAGAGAATTCAACAGCATGCAAGATCGAGTCATGCTCTTAGCCGACAGTTCCGAAGATGAATTTTGAACTGAACTGGAGTTTAATTGGGAGAGTCAACATGATGTTATTATTTTTTATTTGAGGGCCAAAAAACCCCACAAAAAAAACAAAAGAGAACAACATCCTGCCACATTGGGGGCTGTTGGGCCATTGGTCTCACTGTCTGCTGGGTAGTAGATTTTTCTTGTACTGAGCAGAAAAGGCATGCTGTATATGAACTGTGATGCGCAGTATTTCTTTTTATCCTGTAGTGAATTTTCCACAGCCTTGGGCTGCAACTCGTAAATATGCAGCATACATGTTGTTCAGTAGGAGTTGCTAGGTTAATAGAGTAAATATTTTGTATTTTTCCACAGTGTCTTTCCTTGGGTTTGGATCACCTGTGCTAAAGTGTAACAGTTCTTGCTGCCAAGGCACACTTGACTCTGAAAGAGAAATCTTAACAAAGGAGAACTTGTGACGATTGCTCAACCTACTCGAACCCTTGGCTTGTGGGCCACGGCACACACTACATTCGCATCAAAACTAGCAGCAACTCGGAATGAAATCTTTTTCATCAAGAAGATCTCTCAGCGCATTAGGATATATGTAGATTTGTAGGTACCTTACATTATGTACTTGAGTCTCCTGGTTTTATTATTTCCTCCCTTCCTTTTTATTCTCGTTCTTGGCAAGGAAAAAAAATGCACTAGAAGTAATGCATTAAATTGACTCTCGGTCTTCATGTAAGCTTGCTTTCTTAAATAGTATCATTGAGTCCAACAGATGTATCCATAGATTCTTACATGTTTATCATTAAGAGAGATCCTTTTAGTGTATCATTGACTTTGTCAAGAAGAAATGAGAAAGAAATCAAGAGAGAAAGGAGGGTAGATAAGCTCCCAAAGCGTCTGGCTCTGCTCTTTGGCTCTGTGCCTGTGTGGCCACCATTCTGAATTATTCAGAGCACTGCTTTTCTATATCTGCAGTCTTGGTCCATGTATGATTGGACCACCATTAGTTCTTGTTTGGCTTTATTAGAAAACTGCATTCTCTTGGAGGAGCAGGTAGGAGTCCTGGCACAAGACAGAGCTTATGAAAAACCAGCCTCTCAAGGTGTCTCACTGTGGAGATGCTGGGCCATGCTAGATCATGCCTCATTTCCCGTGGAATGCAGTTCCTTTTCTCTGGGTATTTGGGACTTTTAGGAAGTGCAGGTTTTGGGGGTATTTTTTTTTGGCTTCATCACATGGCGTTTGGAACTTCCTCAACCAGGGATTTAACCTATGCCCCTTGTAGTACAAGTACAAAGTCCTAATCAGTGACCACCAGGGAAGTCCAGGAAGTGGTTTTGGGTGAAGACTTGGCTATTAGCGTGGAAGAATAAAGGTTACTAATAACACTGTCCATGATGTTTTACAGTATGGAGAACTGGTTCAAATTTAATGGGGCCTGCTTTGCTGTTTTCTAGGAAAGCTGCACAGTTATTCCTCAAAGCTGTATATGTTTTTCTTCTCCCATTTGACTGAAGACAGAACTGAAGCAGAGAAGTGAAACGATTATCCAAAATTATATCCAGGAAGAATCAGGACTAGAACCCACTTGGACTCCACCCCATGCACCCCTATCTTCAGCTCAGTGCCCTTTCCACATACTTTAGAGGAGCCAACAACATAGCAGAGTCCTTCAAAACCAAGATTCTAAGGAAATAGCTTCTTGACCCAGGAACACGTAACACAAGTTTCTGTCTTTGTTAAATGAACGATGTCTTACTAATTTCTCTCATACGCACACAAATTCTTTTTCTCTCCCACATCAGCTCTTTTCCTTATAATCACATAAATTTAAATATCACTTGTAGGTAACTCATAGAGAAACCTTTCTTGAATTCATTCTTGAGAGAGAGCTGGCTTACATGAATGATTTCATTAAATAATTCTTTTTGCCAAGAAATACAAGCAAATGGGCTTACTTGATCAAGAGAATTTCAAAGCTCTGTACAGTCAAATAGATGTTAGAATAGACACACATGCTCAGGGTCAAGTTTTAAAAATAGAGCTCAGAACCATGACACTGCAGGGATTTGTTATTTCATGAGTAGAGACATCCTGATACTGCAGAGGGTATGTTTGCCCTTTCTGAGAGCAGCCTCTTGCTGTAAAAGTTCCTACAGTCAGGAGGTGAGCACAAGGTATCATTACTGCCTTTGTGTTCTTGACAAGCTGTTTGTAGAGAAAACACAATAGGCCTGTCTATGCAGCATCTCGTGGGTGATACTGATAGCCACTCATGCCTCGGATTACTCTTAGTCTGTTGATCATGGTAAATAGGTTGAACCTTCAAACTATAGTATAGTAAAGTCACCAATGACATACATATATTTTCACTTGTCAGAGGGCTATGGTGACTTGTCTGTGCTTTTAGGCCTAAACAGAAATGTCTCTGCAGTTCTTACGGGGGCAGGTGACTGTTTAAAGAGAAAGAGATTACTTAGATCCTAGTAGTTTGCTATACAAAGCCATTTAAACACCTGGGTTGAGTGGAAGGTTCTATGGATCGCTCAACTTGTGTGTTTTCCTTGCTGCCTGTGGCTGTGGAACAGTGGTTTTCAGTGGTTGGTTTGGATTTTTCAGAGGAACGGAGGAGATTGTCATGTTCTAAACAAAACCTGGGATTAGGGTTGCTGCCCCAGTGGAGGTGCCTGCCAATGGTTATGCTGTAGTTCAGGTTGAAAGTAGTAAATCAGGTACTGATGGGTGTTTGTATGTTTATCTTTGCATGTTAAAAATAAAACATCAACTCTTTATTCAAAAAACAGCTTAAAACATTTAACAACTAAACACATAAGGCTGTCTAGAGTTGGAGGGTGGTGACAGATGGAGTTTCAATGGCTAACACCTTCCCCTCTGAACTGAACTGACCCGGTCAGAACTACAGGTGTCCTGCTGTGGGGCCAGGGACTGTGACTTATTCTGAGGGGTAGGCAGGGCTTCCCAAATTCTCTGGCTCCTGAGAATCACCTGGAATACTTATGAAACATATAAATTCCAAGGCCCCTTCTCAGACCCACTGAATCAGAATCTCCAGGGGAGGAGCTTGGGATTCTCCTGTCTGGGTAAGTGTGAGGACAGCTAGAACCTCTAGGCAGAGAACAGCTTCCTTATTAAAGGGTCAGGGAGAGCAGGCCCCCGGGGAGAGACTGTCCTAGTCAGAGTCATCAATCACACCCCCCATAGTGGAGCAGGGAAAATGAGAGGCAAGAGGAAAAGGGTGGAAACGTCTAGAGCAGGGTCCTCAACCTCTGGCATCTAATGCCTAATGATCTGAAGAGGAGCTGATACAGTAATAATAGAAATAAAGTGCACAATAAATGTCATGAGCTTGAATCATCCCCAAACAATCCCTCAGCCCCCCCCTAGAAAAATTGTCTTCCATGAAATCCGTCCCTGCTGCCAAAAAGGTTGGGAACCGCTATTAAAGAGTAGAATGCTGAGATGGAGGGAGAAGGTTTCTCCTGTGCCCCTGGTGTCTTTCTCTAATCAGAAGATAGTACTTTCCTTTTAAACCTCTGCTTTTTCCTCTTCTGTTAGTTGCTTCTTTCAGTAGCTGCTGGCTTAATTCATATGCAATATTTGGAGTTAATTAGTATCCCAGGGAAACAGATTCCCTGAGCAGAGCTTTAGCCTTGGCTTTAGCTCATAAACTGCCTCAGAGGCAGTCTTGCAGAAACATTTTCTTAGAGTACCTGTATCTCAACACGGGTCAAAAATGTGGGGAAATTTTTTAAAGCACAATTTTAGAACACACTGAACATAGTTTTAACATGGTCAATCAAAGATGGTTCTTTTTTTTTAGACTTGAAAGTGAACATTTATTTAAAATGAAAATTCCCAAATTTTATAAAATTATCATTCCACAAATGTACAGGAAACTTATATTTTTATTGATTAACCTCATAATATACCTCTCATACTTTTTTTCCTGACCTTTTTGGCTGCATAGTCTCAAAGCTGGTTCTTTATTTCATCATTATTTTTTTTTTAAATGGCTAAAACTTAGAAGTCAAAATGTCATAGAGGTATGCCTTGTGCTTTTCTCTCTGTGAAGGTATCTTGTTCACATGGAGTCCAAACAAAGCCCCTTAGTGGGAATCACATCCATAACTTGGGGGAGATGCATCAGATCATCCACAGGCATTGTAATTTCTGTGGGTATAAATAATCAGTGTTTCTACCAGATGCCAAAGAGTAGCTTTTGGGAACAAGTTACATCACTTGGCACAAGGTTTTAGCTGCATGACCTTTTGGCAAGATAGGCTTTGTTTTGAATACAAGGAAATCTGAAAAGGCAGGATTACAACTGAAGAAAAAAAAAAGCTCTGCTTTTGAGGGCATGTGAAGGTACTGTTACAAGGGAAAACTATGAGTAGAAAATGGGGAAAAAATCACAATACAAAGCAGATTTCAAAAGGGCACAAGACATTAGTATGTGCTAGAGAAGGCTTAAGTTCTGATGCTTGGAAAAGTGAAAAATATAAGTGAGAAGAATGCAAATGAAGTAGACTGTTAGCAGGGGAAGAGGCCATAAATCTAAACCAATTTCTAGGTCTCCATCCAGGAAGATTACCATGCACTAGGTAGAGCAGACATGGGTGGGAAATCCGAGAAATCCGAGATCAATGAGATGAAAGGAGCTTGGTTATTGTAAATAAGCTTAAACTCAGTTAAGTTTCTTAATTATGCAAAGTTCAAATAATTGAATATAAGTTTTTAGGAAGGAAATAATTTGAAAACAAAATAATAGTACTGACTTACTAAAAGCCCCTTATTTGTACATTTAGTATCTCTCATTAGTAACACACTTCCTTTTGGGAGGAAGCCATTAGACTGAAGCTGGGGATGGACTGAGAGACATCTAGTTATTTGCTTTGATCATTATCTACTTTGGCAGTCAGCATAGCTGGAAACATAATTCTGTGGCTTAAGTTCTATATGCAGAAAGAATCATCAACATTCATTTTGTAAGCCACTGTTAGCTGTATAAATGCATTGGCCTTATCCTATTTGGGGCATCTAACTTGCTATTAATTAGCTCAAATTTCTATTATGTGTATATAGGAAAGTGAAGAAGGAAGAAAGAAGAAAGGAAGAAAGAAATTTCCCCCAGTCAATAGCAGCAAAAAAAAAAAAAAAAACCAGACCAATCACATATTGTTCTACTTTGTTTAAAAACATACACAAAATATTGGGGTTAAAACCTCTCAAGTAGTTCACTTAGTAAAGCAAAGATCTTAACTTTCCCTCCTCAAAAAGCAGCAGCATCAATAAACACATCACTGTTAATCACTTGTATTATAGTGTATAAATTCTCACCCTCAGATTACAGTTTCCAGATTCAAGGTTCAAGACTGATCATGCTCAGAAGTGAACCTTTGGAGGGACAAGGATGGATTAATTGAAAGGAATGGAAACAGAAGAACTAACTGCAGGGGGAGAAATCCTCTTATTTTCCTTCTCAAGGTTCGCAGGTGAGGGAACAGCAAGCAGAATGGAAGGCCAATGTAGTGCTCACTTGAATGATTTTATTGCAGTTGAGGCAGGTGGAGAGGTCTGTTGCTGTGGTCCTAAAAATATGAACCTGGTAAGAGGTCAGATGCTTACTCCTTGGAAGGAAAGTTACCAACCTAGACAGCATATTAAAAAACAGAGACATTATTTTGCCAACAAAGGTCCATCTAGTCAAAGCTATGGTTTTTCCAGTAGTCATGTATGGATGTGAGAGTTGGACTATAAAGAAAGCTGAGCACTGAAGAATTGATGCTTTTGAACTGTGGTCTTGGAGAAGACTCTTGAAAGTCCCTTGAACTACAAGGAGATCCAACCAGTCCATCCTGAATGAGATCAGTCCTGGGTGTTCATTGGAAGGACTGATGTTGAAGCTGAAACTCCAATACTTTGGCCACCTGATGTAAAGAGCTGACTCATGTGAAAATACTCTGATGCTTGGAAAGATTGAGGGCAGGAGGAGAAAGGGACAACAGAGGATGAGATGGTTGGATGTCATCACCAACTCAATGGGCATGGGTTTGGGTGGACTCTGGGAGTTGGCGATGGACAGGGAGGCCTGGCATGTTGCAGTCCATGGGGTTGCAGAGAGTTGGACACGACTGAGTGACTGAACTGATCTGAACTGAAGAGGTCAGAAAACTAGGGTTTTATTAATGAGCATCGTGTGCATCTCAGTATTGTCTTCCTAATTCACAGTGAAATGAAGGAACCAATTGCATTAGAGATGTTTCTCTAATTTTATGCCTCACAGAGTGGCTATAGAGTTCGTGTATTTTCAGACTTTTCATGACCAGACAGACCAAACTATACATTCAAGAAAGTGTAAGCACAGTCTTCCAAAACAGAAAGGTGTTTGGATACCAAATGATTCCAGCCTTTTCTTTTCCAAAAAGTGATTCTGATACAAAACTTCAATGGTCAGTTTCCCTCTTTCCTTTGTGTTAAGAGATGAAAGAAAGGAGAAGAAATCCGGAATGGTTCTGTAATTGAACTGAACAAATTCTGAATGTCTGTGTCAAGGGGAGTGAGGATAGTTAGAGTCTATATTTGGTAAACCAAGAGCAGTGTGATGTTCTTGCTTCTTATGGAATCGGTATTTATTAAATATCTGTTTTGTGTCTGGCAGTGTGTTAAGAGCTGGGGGAACAAGGATAGTGCATGAGAAGTCCAGGAAGAGTTACTGACTAGTGAGGGAGGAAGTAAATGGGCCAGTTCATCACCAGAGACAATGGAATTCAGAAAAGCAGCATCTAACCCTGCCAAGACTGGAGATGTCTCTCCAGGACTGAAGCATCAAACGTGAGGCTAGAGGGTTAAGTAGGAGTTAGTCAGGAAAGGGGAGAAGGGGATGAAAGCTTCGGCCAGCGGAACCATGTGCAAAAGCCAGTGATGAGAGATGGAGTAATTAAGTATGTGTGGAGCACTGGGGATGCTAGGGCAGGGAGGGTGGGAGCAGGGCATGTGAGTGCATACACTGTAAATTATGAAGTTGATCCTGAAGGGTCTGCTAAATCGTGCCAAGGAATTAGGACTTTTTTTTGAGGGCATTTAGAAAGTCATGGAAGGGTATTTTGCTGAGCAGTGTTAGGATCAGGACTGAGTTTCTGGGAAGGCTGGACTGGTAAGATCAGGGTCAAGGGCTGGTGTACCAGTGCAGGTGAGAGATGGCTGTGGCCTGGACCAAGGCTGCAGGAGTGAATGTGGAAGAGGAGGATGGGTTCCACAAGTGTTCAGAGTGGGGGAAGCAGTGGGCCTTAGGAAGTGGTTAGAATTTAGGGGATGAAGGAAAAGACAAAGGCAGAAGCTGACCAGGGTCCTGGTATTTCTGAGACCCTGCAGATATCTGGGAATCCAGTACGCTTACCTTCCAGAGAGATGGACTGTGTGTTATCCCAGCTGATAGAGTCTGAGAAAAATAACCTACAAACCGCAAGAGAGTGTAGACAGCTTTGACTTTCTAAAAAAATGTGAGTACGTACATGGTCATTCTTTGTACCTTTTAATAGTAGGCTCCAAAGAAAGAACCTTGAATTTAATAAAACTTGAAACATTTGGGAAAACTCTGAGAATACCTTTAGGTGATTATGTTCCTTTGTGCCCCAGGTATGGTTATATCTGGGATCTGACTGACTCCCTTGGTTTGTAAAGACCGATATGAGAGTTTCTTATTCTTTGACATGAGAACCCAAACTCAGGATTTTGTTTTCCTCTTTTTTTTTTCAGGAAATGAAATCAATTATTATGCCTAAGAACCAATTTTATACAATTATGGAACTGCTATCTTTTTTCCTGTTTTATTGAGCTATAGTTGACATATAGCTCTGTGTAAGTTTGAATTGTACAGCACAATGTCCTGACATGTATACTGCAAAATGATTCCCACAAGTTCAGTTAACATCCATCTCCTCATATAATTATAAAAAGTTTTTTTCCTTTTGATGAGAACTCAGGATCTACTCTTAGCAACTTTCACACAGCAGTGTTAACTGTAGTTAAATTGTACAATACTGTAGTTAAATTATACAATACATCCCAATATTTATCTTATTTATCTCATAACCGAAAGTTTGTATCTTTTGACCACCTATATCCAATTCCCCCACTCCCTGCTCCCCCTAGGAGAGATTGAGGGCAGGAGAAGGGGGTGACAGAGGATTAGATGGTTGGATGGCATCACCAACTCAGTGGACATGAGTTTGAGCAAACTCCAGGAGATGAAGGACAGGGAAGCCTGGTGTGCTGCAGTCCATGGGGTTACAAACAGTCAGACATGACTCAGCAACTGAAAAACAACTGCACCCCCAGGAACTTGTTTTTCTTGAAAAACAAATCCAGGAAGCTTCTCTCAAGGCTGAACCATGTGAGGATGCTACTGGGATTTTGATATGTGACCTGGAACATCTCATGAGCAAGGCAGGTTCCACGTCCCATGCTGAGTGTTTTTGTGGCCTTTTGAAGTTGTCATAGAAAATCATCAAGTAGTTTATCTTCTTTAGCATATGAAAAATAAGTTTTTCATGGTTGCCATATCAACACAAGGCATATTCTGGAGGGCTCAAGGCAACAAGGTAGAATTGAGGAAATGCAGAAAAGCATAAGAAGAAAATAATTACCACCTCAGTCTCATCCCAAGATAACTATTTGTTAACATTTTAGTCTATATTTTTCTAATCTTTTTTCTGTGTACATATGTTATATAGACATGTTATTTTTACACAAAATCAGGGTTATAATTTACATGCTATCTTATTGCCTCCCTGTAGCTACATATCTCATGGTTATTTTAAAAGGACTAAAGAGAAAGAAAAGAGCTTGTGAAAATCCTGAAGCTGGATTTGAAGGAATAAGCTGCTTTTTTTTTTAATTAAGATTTAGTTGGTATTTGATTTTCCAAGATTGCCCACTTACGTCCAGTCACTTCCATATGATAGAAATGAAAACATAGTTGAAAGAAGACAAATCTCCATAAACAAAGACAAATCTCCATAAACAAATGCCAATGGGCAAAAGTCAAATCCTAAGGGATTAGAGAAGGCTTTTCTCTCTTTGCCTTTGCTACTGAGGCAGGATTGTAAGCTTTTGTAATTAGACAGTAAGACTGAATAACCGTGAGTGTAGATAACATGTGAAAGTGAAAGTTGCTCAGTTGTGTCCAGCTCTTTCTGAGCCCATGGACTGTACAGTCCATGTAATTCTCCAGGTCAGAGTACTGGAGTGGGTAGCCTTTCCCTTCTCCAGGGGATCTTCCCAACCCAGGGACTGAACCCAGGTCTCCTGCATTGCAGGTGGATTCTTTACCAACTGAGCCACAAGGGAAGCCCAAGAATACTGAAGTGGTTAGCCTCTCCCTTCTGCATCAGCTTTTCCCATCCCAGGAATTGAACTGGGGTATCCTGCATTACAGGTGGATTCTTTACCAACTAAGCTATCAGGGAAGCCCATAGATAACACTTTGGATTGTGAGAAATACTAGGGAAAACACATGCTTATTGTGTCATCTAAATTGAAGGCTCATTCAGCTCAAGTCTTTTGAGTTTAATTAGTATTTTTTTGCGTCAGTTACACATCAGAATGGAACTTGTTTCCTTGGGTTTTTCTGTGTGTGTGTGTGTGTGTGTGTGTGTGTGTGTGTGTGTGTGATAGAGAAGAGAGGGAAGGAGGCAGGAAACGCTAAGTGAGCATATACTTAGGTGTAAACCGGGATACATATGAGGCTGAAAGAGGACACCACTAAGAACTGTGATGGGACAACAGACATAAGTTGGAATGATTCTGGGCAAACTGGGACCAGAGGTATCAGGCACCTGTGGTACCACGCTAAATCCCAGCTCTTATTCTAGCCACTGCAGTAGCATCAATACTGCAGAGATGTTCCCCCCAGTGTGGGCAGGTGCAACCTGCCAGCACCTCAGGCTTGCTCTGCTGTCATGGCATGGGTTACTCTGGGGCCTTGTTTGGCACTTACACATGTACAGCCTAGGAATGCAGGAGGGCTAACTTGCTGGGTCTTAACCAATGGGGATGGAAACCAATGGATACATGCTCCTACCATTTCCTGCTTACATAGCTGGTTCTCAGGGTCGTTTCATGAGATTCCTCAGAATGTTCCTTAGGAGGGCACACTGGTTGTCCATTGCAGTCTACCTTGAAAACTCATCCTTGTATTGGCTTTCTTCCTTCCCTGTTTCACTTAAAAGTGAAGTGAAAATGAAGTCGCTCAGTCATGTCCCACTCTTTGTGACCCTATGGACTATAGCCTACCAGGCTCCTCCCTCCATGGGATTCTCCAGGCAAGAGTCCTGGAGTGGGGTGCCATTTCCTTCTCCAGGAAATCTTCCCAACCCAGGGATTGAACCTGGGTCTCCCGCGTTCCAGGCAGATGCTTTAACCTCCGAGCAACCAGGGAAGCCCAACTGGCACACAATACTTGATCTCAGGTTCTGCTTTCAAGGAACCCAAGATGCAAGAGTTGGGACTGGAATTTTGAAATGGGCTCATCTTCAGAGGTAGTAAGGACCCCGTTATTGTTGGTAGGTGGAGAGGTGATACGTGGCCAGCAGTGTCTCGATTATTAATACCCATGGTGGACTGGGATGGGGTGAGGGCAGGGGCTGAGTATTGGGCTGTGGTAGGTGTGGTCCTGAAGCAGTACGGGAGCTCTGGTATTTTAAAGATTGAGGTGGCTGGGATTTTAGACTGCTTTGGGATATTTAGAAAAAGAAAATAAAATGACAGGCTCAGGTCAGTGAATTATCAACACAGGAACTGTTGTCAAAGATTAAGAGATTGCTGTATGGGAGTATTTCAGGAGACTCTTAACCTGTATATTGTGCTGAAATTCTGATACTCAAGGTCACTCTCCAAGCAAACAACCTAGACCCACCGAGATGCTGGCCAAGGAGGAGAGAAGCCTGAATAAGTGATGGAGGAGGAAGATGAAGATAATTATGATCTTGGGATCAGATGCAACAGCAGCAACTGTTTTTGCAGAGATGATGTCTGGCCACCAACTTGGAGGGGATTCTCTATGTTAGAGAGAATATAAAGCAGAGGGGTCACAACCAAGTGCAAGAAATGGGTGGTGGTACGTACCTCCTGGGGAAAACTCCAAATCCTCTTTCTCATGTCACTACTGTGGTCCCTAGTTCTGTGCAGGCTTCGAGCAGCTTTGGGTGGGTGCAGCCTGACAGATACCAGCCTGGTGCTATGACACTTTCATTTATCTCTTACCGGAGTGTCCTGATACCACACCAGGGAAACCAGATCAATGCTCAGACACGGGTAACTCACAAGTATTAATAGGAGGGAACTGACATGTGTGGGGCCACCCTTGGCCAGTGGGGAGAGGGATTGATGGAAAAATGCTTTCCTTTTCCTCTCCGGTTTGGAGGTGAAATTTATAAAGTCCTACAGAAACCCTGGTGGCTCAGTTGGTAAAGTCCGCCTGCAATGCAGGAGACTCTGGTTCGATTCCTGAGTTGGGAAGACCTGTTAGAGAAGGGATAGGCTACCCACTCTAATATCTTGGGCTTCCCTGGTGGCTCAGATGGTAAAGAATCTGCCCTCAATGTGGGAGATCTTGGTTCAATCCCTAAGTTGGGAAGATCCCCTGGAGAAGAGAACAGCTACCCACTCCAGTATTCTTGCTTGGAGAATTTCATGGATAGAGGGGCCTGGCGGGCCTCCATACAGTCCATGGGGTCACAAAGAGTTGGACACGACTGAGCCAACTCACTTCACTTCAGAAACCTGGTAAGAGTGGAAGCTATAACAGTAGTCAATTTGATGGTGCCTCCTGGTTGCTCCTTTCCCTCCTTCACTCTTCTCTCCTCCATCTGTACTCCTGTTCCCTGAGATCATTTTTTCAAACAAACTACTTCCCTGGTGGCTCAGACTGTAAAGTATCTGCCTACAATGCGGGAAATCCAGGTTCAATCCCTGGGTCAGGAAGATCGGCTGGAGAAGGAAATGGCAACCCACTCCAGTATTCTTGCCTGGAAAATCCCATGGATGGAGGAGCCTGGTGGGCTACAGACCATGGGGTCGCAAAGAGTGGACACAGCTGAGTGACTTCACTTTCACTTTTCACTTCATTTAAGCCTTTGTCTGAGTTTCTGGTTTTGGGAGAACCCAGACAAAGACAGGGAGGGAGAAAGTATGGATAGATGAATGGAGGTATAAAGCAAGGGAAGAAGCTGTAATCTGGTATAAACTGCAGGAGTATTTCAGGACATCAGAGCCTAGTGTAGTAGTCTGATATCTCAAATAATGAAGATGACACATTTAGGCCACACACTTCCTTGTCAGAAAACTCTGTAATCAGAGGATGTAGTGGTTTTAAGCCAGAAAAGTCCTGGAATCTCATTTTTAGCTTAACTCTTTTAAAGAAAAGGTAGTTTAGGCTGTGGATATATTCCAGGATATCTGATAAAGGGGATTTCCCAGTCAAACCATCCAGTACTAACCAAAATAATGGTGAATATTCCCCAAAGTGTAAACTTATGTACCTGAGTCTTGAAGATAAAGGAGCAACCTGAGTCTTGAAACAAGGAACAGGAAAAACAGGGTCAGGTTCGTTGAGGGCTATGTTCAGAAGGTGCGGATATATTATAGAAAGAATAAAACCTTTCCAGTAAAGAGAGTTCTCTTGGACTTATTAAATTTTTGGCTGTGAAAGCAGGGAACAAATACATTCTGCATGTAATTCTGCAAGTAATTGACATATTCAGCTATGTGAGGTAGACATTATTATCTCCATCATACAGAGCAGGAAGTTGAGGCTCAGAGAGGTTAAGTGACTTTCTAAGATGAATTATAATCCAAATGCTTTCAGAAATTAATTAATTATATCTTTGGTTGTGCTGAGTTTTCATTGCTGTACACAGGCTTTCCCTAGTGCCGGCGACTGGGGGCTACTCATTGTGGTGCACGGGCTTTTCATTGCAGTGACTTCTCTTGTTGTGGAGCACAGGTTCTAGGGAGTGTGGGCTTCAGTGGCTGCAGCTCACAGGCTCTTGAGCACAGTCTCAGTAGCTGTGGTGCATAGGCTGAGTTGCCCTAGGCATGTGGAATCTTCTGGGACCAGGGATCAAACCTGTGTCCTCTGCATTGGCAGGCGGGTTCTTATCCACTGTACCACTGGGAAAGTCCCCCAAATACTTTTCCATTCACATAACTCTATCTCCTCTGACAGAAGGGAGATCCAGTTTCCTTTGTCCTTAGCAGTTCTAGAGTTTCCAGACAGCCTGGACAGGGCTATAAGCAGAGTCCATCAGAGGGAGGAAGAGACCACTGATTATTCCTTGTGGTCGCTTCACCCCAAAGCCTCTATGAAAGGAATTAATTCAGTTTCACATTCAAGGCCAATATAATAGGCCTAGTTTCTACCCTTTGATTCTCACTCCCAGCTAAAAGTTTTTACTAGATTACTGGTGATAACCTGAAAATAATTTCACTGAAATGGAAAAGACAGTTCCTACCTAGAATGAAAAAGAAATTTTTGGCAGGCAAGGTAGTTGTATGAGTCAAAGTTGATAACTATACTTTTACAAATAGTGGTGAACTTAAAAATAACATTCTTGGTGCTTTTAATAAGTAATTCATTTATCCAGTTAATACATTTTTTTTTGGGTGGCTAGAACTTATAGCATTTTCTACGTTGGGAAGTTGCCACACAAGGCTGTTTAAGTTTAAATTAATTAAAATTAAATTAATAAGAAAACTCAGTTTATCAGGCAGACTATCTTTATTCAAGTGCCCAAGTAGCCACATGTGTCTAGCGGCTACTATATTGGCCAGAGAGGGTGTGGAACATTTTCATCATCACAGAATGTTCTATTGGACAGTGCTGGCCATGCTGGGCACAGTAAGGTAAGTTCTGGGGATACAGAAAATCAAATAGGTGTGGTCCTTCATGAGCTCCCACTTTAGTGAGGTGACAAAAATATGCAAATAAAATAATAATACGTGGTAATTAATGCTCTTATTTTACAGAGTGCCATCACCTGAGAGATGTGAAGAAGCCACTTGGCAGAGGGAACAGGTTCAGGCATCTTAAGAACTTCCCATATTTCAGGGAAGGGAAATAAAGAGGGTGTGAGGACTTTGGACATCTGGGGAGAAAACTGGTCATCAGATGATACCACACAATGGTGTTTGTGAGAGAACAGCATCATAACAATGTTTGAGAACAGAAGTTCTTTTTTTATTTGAAAATTTTTATTTTTTATTGATATATGGAGCCTTCCCAGGTGACACAGTGGTAAAGAATCCACCTGCCAATGCAGGAGGTGCAAGAGATGCAGTTTTGATCCATGTGTTGGGAAGATCTCCTGGAGTAGGAAATGGCCACCCACTTCAGTATTTCGCCTGAAAAATTCCTTGGACAAGGGAGGCTAGTGGGAGACAGTCCATGGGTTTGCAAAGAGTCAGACACATCTGAGTGACACAGTACATTGAAACATACTTGATTTACAATGTGATGTTAATTACTGCTATATAGCAAATTGATTCAGTTATACATATATATGTATATATATATTTATGTTATATATATGTCATGAGGCTTCCCTGGTGGATCAGATGGCAAGAATCTGCATACAATACAGGAGACACAGGTTCGATCTCTGGGTTTGGAAGATGCCCTGGAGAAAGGAATGGATACCCATTCCAGTATTCTTGCCTGGAGAATTCCATGGACAGTAGAGCCTGGCAGGCTACAGTCCATGGGGTCTCAAAGAGTCAGACGTGATTGAATGACCAACACACACACTCACACACATATGTTATATATATAATTGCATATACACCTTCTTTTGATATTCTTTCCCATAATGATTTATCATAGGATGGACATGAGTTTGAGTAAACTCTGGAAGTTGGTGATGGACAGGGAGTCCTGGTGTGCTGCAGTTTGTGGGGTCACAAAGAGTCGGACACAACTGAGCGACTAAACTGATTGAATATAGTTCTCTGCTGTGCAGTAGGACCTTGTTTATCCATTCTTATAAGAACTTTCATGTGCCAACTCCAGTCTCCAACTCCATCTCTCCCTCAACCCTCTCCCCCTTGGCAACCACCTGTGGAGAATAATAGTTTCTAAATTTGGGAGCTGCTTGAGAATCACCTGAGGGCTTTTTAAAACGAAGACAGCTGAGCCTCACACCCTGAATTTCTGATTCAGTGGAGCTGGGGTGGGGTCTGAGAGTCTGCACCTCTAACAAATTCCCAGGTGATATGAATGCTGTTGGTCTGGAGACTGCATTTTGAGAATCAAATCACTGATTCTCAAAATGGATGAGAAGTGATGAAGATGTGAAAGCTCAACAAGATGGCATGGCTAACCTGAGTCTTGCAGCCAGTGAGTGATGAGACAGAAAAGGTAGAGAAGGTAAGAGAAGAGGGTGGGAGGGGAGAAGGTCTGAGATAGTTTTAAAAAGCATGTCTTGTTTGCCTGCACTAGGAAGGGACAGACAGAAGCTGAACTAAACTTTTTGAGGGGCCACAAGTCTTGCAGGATTTTAGTTCCCCCACCAGGGTTTGAACCTGGGTCACAGCAGTGAAAGCACTGAGTCCTAACCACTAGACTGCCAAGGAATTCCCTGAAGTAAGATTTTTGACAAGGTTCTAATGGCAGGCAAGCAGGAGCTCACCTTGGCATGATTTATAAGGATATTTGTTTGTTTCAATATGATTCATTTCAGAGGAGCTTCGTTTCCTCCAAAAAATTTTTTTAAATTTATTTTAATTGAAGGATAATTGCTTTACAGTATTGCATTCAGTTCAATTCAGTTGCTCAGTCGTGTCCAACTCTTTGTGACCCCAAGGACTCCAGCATGCCAGGCCTCCTTATCCATCATCAAATCTGGAGTTTACTCAAACTCATGTCCATTGTGTGGGTGATGCCACCCAACCATCTCATCCTCTGTCGTCCCCTTCTCCTGCTGCCTTCAATCTTTCCCAATGTCAAGGTCTTTTCAAATGAGTCAGTTCTTCACATCAAAATATTGGATGGCCAAAGTATTGGATTTTCAGCTTCAGCATCAGTCCTTCCAAAGAAACCCCAGAGCTGATTTCCTTCAAAATGGGCTGATTGGATCTCCTTGCAGTCCAAGGGACTCTCAAGTGTCTTCTCCAACACCACAGTTCAAAAGCATCAATTCTTTGGCACTCAGCTATCTTTATAGTCCAACTCTCACGTCCATACATGACTACTGGATAAACCATAGCCTTGACTAGATAGACCTTTGTTGGCAAAGTAATGTCTCTGCTTTTTAATATGCTGTCCAGGTTGATCATAACTTTTCTTCTAAGGAGTAAGCATCTTTTAATTTCATAGCTGCAGTCACCATCTGCAGTGATTTTGGAGCCCCCAAAAGTAAAATCTGCCACTGTTTCCACTGTTTCTCTATTATTTGCCATGAAGTGATGGGACCGGATGCCATGATCTTCAGAAAACATTCAGTTTTCTGAATATTGAGCTTTAAGCCAGCTTCTTCACTCTCCTCTTTAACTTTCATCAAGAGTCTCTTTAGTTCTTCACTTTCTGCCATAAGGGTGGTATCAGCTGCATATCTGAGGTTATTGATATTTCTCCCAGCAATCTTGATTCCAGTTTGTGCTTCATCCAGCCCAACATTTCTCATGATGTGCTCTGCATCTAAGTTAAGCACAGTGACAATATACAACCTTGACATACTCTTTTTCCTGTTTGGAACCAGTCTGTTCCATGTCCAGTTCTAACTGTTGCTTCCTGACCTGCATACAGATTTCTCAAGAGGTAGGTCAGGTGATCTGGTATTCCCATCTCTTTCAGAATTTTCCGCAGTTTGTTGTGATTCACACAGTCAAAGGCTTTGGCATAGTCAATAAAGCAGAAATAGATGTTTTTCTAGAACTCTTGCTTTTTCCATGATCCATCAGATGTTGGCAATTTAATCTCTGGTTCCTCTGCCTTTTCTAAAACCAGCTTGAACACCTGGATGTTCATGGTTCACGTATTGTTGAAGCCTGGCTTGGAGAATTTTGAGCATTACTTTACTAGCATGTGAGATGAGTGCAATTGTGTGGTAGTTTGAGCATTCTTTGGTATTGCCTTTCTTTGGGATTGGAAAGAAAACCAACCTTTTCCAGTCCTGTGGCCACTGCTGAGTTTTCCAAATTTGCTGACACATTGAGTGCAGCACTTTAACAGCATCATCTTTTAGGATTTGAAATAGTTCAACTGGAATTCCATCACCTCCACTAGCTTTGTTTGTCATGATGTTTCCTAAGGCCCACTTGACTTCACATTCCAGGATGTCTGGCTCTAGGTGAGTGATCATGCCATTGTGATTATCTGGGTCATGAAGATCTTTTTTGTACAGTTTCTGTGTATTCTTGCTACCTCTTCTTGATATCTTCTGCTTCTGTTAGGTCCATACCATTTCTGTCCTTTATTGTGCCCATCTTTGCCTGAAATGTTCCCTTGGTATCTCTAATTTTCTTGAAGAACTCTCTAGTCTTATTGTTTNAGTTCTTCTGTGTATTCTTGCTACCTCTTCTTAATATCTTCTCCTTCTGTTAGGTCTATACCATTTCCGTCCTTTATTGTGCCCATCTTTGCATGAAATGTTCCCTTGCTATCTCTAATTTTCTCGAAGAGACCTAGTCTTTCCCACTCTGTTGTTTTCCTCTATTTCTTTGCATTGATTGCTGAGGAATGCTTTCTTATTTCTCCTTGCTATTCTTTGGAACTCTGCATTCAAATGGGTATATTTTTTTTAATCTCTTTTTCTTTTCACTTCTCTTTTAACAGCTATTTGTAAGGCTTCCTCAGACAGCCATTTTGCTTTTTTGCATTTCTTTTTCTTGGGGATGGTCTTGATCCCTGTCTCCTGTACAGTGTCATGAACCTATGTCCGTAGTTCATCAGGCACTCTATCAGATCTATTCCCTTAAATCTATTTCTCACTTCCACTATATAATCATTAGGGATTTGATTTAGGTCATACCTGAATGGTCTAGTGGTTTTCCCTACTTTCTTCAGTTTAAGTCTGAATTTGGCAATCAGGAGCTCATCATCTGAGTCACAGTCAGCTCCTGGTCTTATTTTTGCTGACTGTATAGAGCTTCTTCATCTTTGTCTGCAAAGAACATAATCAGTATGATTTCGATGTTGACCATCTGGTGATGTCCGTGGGTAGAGTCTTCTCTTGTGTTGTTGGAAGAGGGTTTTGCTAAGCAGTGCATTCTCTTGGTAGAACTCTATTAGCCTTTTCCCTGCTTCATTCTGTATGCCAAGGCCAAATTTGCCTGTTACTCCAGGTGTTTTTTGACTTCCTACTTTTGCATTCCAGTCTCCTATAATGAAAAGGACATCTTTTTTGTGTGTTAATTCTGGAAGGTCTTGTAGGTCTTCATAGAACCGTTCAACTTCAGCTTCTTCAGCGTTACTGCTCAGGGCATAGGCTTGGATTACTGTGGTAGTGAATGGTTTGCCTTGGAAATGAACAGAGATCATTTTGTCATTTTTGAGATTGCATCCAAGTACTGCATTTTGGACTCTCTTGTTGACTATGATGGCTACTCCATTTCTTCTAAGGTATTCTTGCCCACAATAGTAGATATAATGGTCATCTGAGTTAAATTATCCATCCAGTCCATTTTAGTTTGCTGATTCCTAAAATGTCGACATTCACTCTTGCCATTTTCTGTTTGATCACTTCCAATTTGCCCTGATTCATAGACCTAACATTCCAGGTTCCCCATGCAATATTGCTCTTTACAGCATCGGACTTCACTTCCATCACCAGTCACATCCACAACTGAGTGTTGTTTTTGCTTTGGCTCCGTCTCTTCATTCTTTCTGGAGTTATTTCACCACTGATCTCCAGTAACATATTGGGCACCTACCGACCTGGGGAGTTCATCTTTCAGTGTCCTATCTTTTTGCCTTTTCATACTGTTCATGGGGTTCTCAAGGCAGGAATACTGAAGTGGTTTGCCATTCCCTTCTCCAGTGGACCACATTTTGTCAGAACTCTCCACTACCTAGCTATTTCATACGTAGTATCAATTGTGTATATGTGTGTGAGTATCTGAATTTCTCACAGGTTTCCAGGTGATGCTGCTGGTCTAGGAACACATTCTGAGAACTACTTATTAAGTAGATGATCAAATTTCATAGGAATGAAAGATGACGTCAGTGGTCTGATTGCACCCAGTTAGTAAAAAAGAAAGAACTCAAAGATCTTCAGGCTGAATCCTGGGCTGTTTACCAGGCTCTACCAGGCTCTGCTGTGCTTTGCACCTTTCCTTTAGATGCTTACAATTCACTCTTTTTGCTGAAGGTGAAATCATATGCCTCTTTTCCGCAGACTTCTGGCCTGCACAGTGCAGGTGAAGCAGGTTCAAGTTGCACCATGACCATTGCCCTTGGTGTGTGACATGGTGACCACCAATTCAGCACCTATTCCCAGAACTTTTGTTTTGGAGGGAGAGGGAGCTTTGTTAAAGGAAATGCATTGAGAACCTACTCTGTTGAAGAGGGTGCAGGAGCCAAAACGACAAAAAAAGACAAACTGCCCTGCTTTTTATTCTTGGCAAGAGGAGGAAAACGCATTGAGAGGAAGGCAAGACTGCACAGTCGGGTTCTGTGTGGGAGAAGCAGTCAGGGACAATCTGCAGTGGAAGAGTGTCCAGAGGTCTTTTAAAGACAAAGATGTTCAATGCTCAATTGAAGTTGTTTGTGTTACTTTAGTGGAAAGTCTACTAAATATACACATGCCCTGTGAAAAGTGTTTGTGAAAATCAGAGGACTAAGTTTGCTACCAAAATCTCAGACTCTGTACTTCAGCACCAAATTGAAATCATGGAAACACAGTTTTGGGTGAAAAAGAGAAGTGCAGCTTTATTGTTTTGCCAGGCAAATGAGGCTGCAGCAGGCTAGTACCTTCAAGACTGTTCTCCCCAAAAGGATTCCGGGAGTAAAACTTACAGTGTTAGCTCAAAACAGGGTTTTAGATAAGAGCCAGGCCAGGTGCAGGCTCTGCGTTCTCTGCTCATGAAACATTTCAAAACCCCATCAAGGCTGGCTTCAGGATGTCCAGAGATGGGCTCTGGTGGTCTCTGGGGTTGTTGTACTATGACCTTCTCTCTGAAATGAAGAATGCTTGCAAAGAAAGGAGAAGGCAATGGCACCCTACTCCAGCACTTTTGCCTGGAAAATCCCATGGACGGAGGAGCCTGGTAGGCTGCAGTCCATGGGGTTGCTAAGAGTTGGACACGACTCAAGTGACTTAGCAGCAGCAGTAGCAGTGCAAAGAAAAGGAGTGTTAGGGAGTGTTTCAAGGGGAGAAACATCAGGTGCCTGATAAAGCTTTAACTAGCAAGTGATTTACTTTAGCAATTAGGTGTAAAGGAATTATTAGCAAAAGAAAAAAAATGCAGAAAGAAGACATCAAGTGAAGAGTAAGGTGATGGACACCTAGCTGGTCCAGGCAGTTTTACCTATAACAAGCTTCATGTTTGGGTTAGCGTGACCCAGAGCACCAAATGGGCTATGGGATGGAGAGTGGAGGGATAAAGTGAGTTATTTCAGATGGAGGCAGAGTTCAGAGCGAGAGAATGGGACTCACCAGAAGTTTGGGAGTGACTTGGACTTGACTTTCACAGGATGTGGAAGAGCAAGGAGGACCCAGTGTGTGGTAACTCACTTGATCCCTCAGGGGGATCATATTTGGCTAGCGGCTGGGTGGCAATTGGGAGAAGGGGTCTGGATAGGATAAAGCTTCCCCAGTTAGGTTCTTGGACCTCTGGACAGGTCATTCTCACAGTGGTCTTACCTACTCTGGGAAAACTGGAGTGACCTTGACAGTGTGGGAAGAAAGTGAGGCCCAGTACATAGCTCTGACTATGAATCATATTCGCCTAAACAGCGGCATTTAGCAAGGGATAGAGGGTTTGAAATCATGATCTGGATTCTCTCTTTCCTGTCATTGTTGGCCTTATGTGGGGCTTTAAGCAATATATTGATAGATAGTCAGTTCTGGAATCAGACTGCCAAGATTCCTAATCCCAGCTTTACCATATTGAGCTGGGCTAACTCGAGCAAGGAATTCAGTTTCTGTCTCAGTCAGGAGGAGATGGTACCCTCAAAGAATTGAACAGGAGAGTTTAACGTAGAGATCCCCCCTCCCTCCCTGCCCCACCAACCCCAGGCTGAGAAAGGCTAAGGTAACCAGTGAAGGATGGTGAAGCCCCCAGGGACTAACAGCAGGGAGAGTGGTCACTTTTCTGCCAGAAGGGAGAAGAGGAAGGGACAGAGTTACCTGAACCTGGAGGGTGGGTATAATAGGGTGGGGCCCAAGCTCTGGATCAGGGTTATGGTCCAGGAACCACTGCCAAAGCTGGCCCAGCAGGCAGGAGGAGGAGGGGGAAATGCCCATTCCTCCCTTCTCCTAGTTTCCTGCTTCAATTCAGTGCCTCCCATTGGCCTGACTCAACTGGAACCACAGGGGAAAAGGCCTTATTGATGCAGTCACACAGGCCAGGCGAATCAGTGCAGAGTAGGGAGCAGAACAAGTATGGAGAGTCAAACAGTATTACCCGTCCAGCTTCACTAAGCCTTAATGTTCTCATCTGTAGAATGGGGATGCTAGTAGTAAGGGAAGTTACCTTACGGAGTCATTGTAAATATTAAAATAGATGGTGCATGTAGAGCTCGTGCTACACAAGTTCATGTGCCCAGTGCACACGAAGCCAAATGATACTGAAATGTCAGAGTTTGGAGCAGAGAAAGATTTATTGCAGGGCCGTGCTAGGAGAACAAGTGGCTCATGCTTCGTCAAACCCCAAAACCTTCGAAGGCTTTAAAGGCCAGGTGAGGGAGGAAGGTTGCAGGGTATGTGATCAACATGTGTACAGTTCTTTTTAAAAAAAATTATTTTTAATTGAAGGATAATTGTTTTACAATATTGTGTGGGTTTCTGCCGTACATCAACACGAATCAGCCATAGGTATACATACATCCCCTCCCTTTTAAACGTCTCTCCCCTTGTGCACAATTCTTGTTTGCTTGATGCTGAGATAATAGGGCATTAACATCATCAATCCTTAGGCCCCAGAAGGTCCAGGGGGCTATGTGCTCTTGATCATCAAGTAGTTAATTTCTTCCATTAGGCGGTTAGTTTTTAGCATCTGGAAAACTCAGGAAATATGCACCAGATACTCTTACCTAGGTATTAACACTTCAGAGAGGAGCTACATCAGAGGATATGGGGGTGGGGTCTGTCCCAGGAAGGTCCCGTAGCGTCCTGCTTGGTTACACACGCGGCACTGTGTCTGACCCACAGCACATGCTCTGTTTTTTGTTACTTGTTATTACATTAAAGGAACCACTTGGGTTGCAGGAAGGGACACTGTTTTGGGGGACTGATTCCGGGAGATTCCACCCTCTAGGTCAAGAAGGCATCTGGTTGCAAAATAAACTAGGTAGGGTTCCTTGGGGGGCACGGAAAGCCGCTTAGTCACTGCTGGTGAGTAATGCGCTGAGTCAGAAGAGTGGCAGCAGCGCTCTCTTCTTCCTCACTCTCCTTTCAGCCTTGCTGACATTTGGTATATCAAGCTAGTGGAAGACTTAGCCTGTCTGGTGGAGGTGACCAGCTTATTTATAGACTCCAGCTCTCTGGGGCGAATTGTCCCAGGGGAGGGGATAGAGAATCACTTTCCTTCCCCAAGGAAGGACGAATTGGCATGTTCACAGAGAATCTGGAACCGACCAAAACCACAGATTCAGGCAGCTATGATTTGGGGCTGGAGGCACATTTTTCCATAAGGGAATCTCCCTCCACCCCCACCACCCCAAGACCCAGAACCTGGCCCAGCCAATCATAATAGCTTGTTCTTTAGATCCTGAACTGACCAGGGACCCAGAGATGACTCTCTCCACTATAAAGAAAGGAGATGTACAACAGTCATCTCTTGGTTCCTTTCAGATCTTAAAATAAACAGCTAAAAAAGAAACTTCAAACAGGCTGGT
This sequence comes from Aepyceros melampus, assembly GCA_006408695.1. Taxonomy (NCBI): domain Eukaryota; kingdom Metazoa; phylum Chordata; class Mammalia; order Artiodactyla; family Bovidae; genus Aepyceros; species Aepyceros melampus. Next base: position 54,608 of record SJXQ01009364.1, read on the forward strand.
GATTGACAGAAGATCATTTATGTCCCTCGATATATATTGGTATGTTGGTTAGGCGTGCAGGTTTTGGAGCCTGGTTTCCAGTCCTAAGTGGGACCCTGGGTAAATTTCCTAACGTAAGCTTCTCTTTCCTCATCTGCAGAGTGGGGATGATCATTGTACCTTCTCCCCAGAGCTCATCAATTGGTGGTTGTGCAGGAGTTGGAGAGGGTGGAGTAGAGAGGGCATAACATCTAGGGAGAGAGGAAACAAGATCATGTGAGGGATCGCTTAGCATGGTCCCTGGTATATGGTAAACACTTAAAATTTTAGCTATTACTTAGTATCTTTACTTTTGAACCTAAAGTACATAGATGTCTGTAAAGTGCACAAAGCCTTTCCAACCCACAAATTCTACTTGGGCTTACATGGAAAATGTCACCAAAATTTCAGCTACTATCTTCACTCCCAAAATAAAATCAAGGCCAGTGTTCAAATGGTGAGTAGAGTTTGACTCAAGATGTAGCATGAATCAAGAAATAGATTCATCTAGGTCAGTATGATTCAGCCAGAGAAGGCTCTGACTGATCAGTCATGCCTTCTAATATAAGATGAAGTCACTCTGGCTTTGCCTGGGTGCTAGAAGGAAATAGGTCACTGAGGGCTCAGTCCTTCTTGGCTGGGTGATGCGCTGAGAAAGACAGTGAGCTGGTTTGGCTCTGGTGGGCAGGACTGGGTGGGTGTGCATCTGGTCACGTGCTAGGGATGCTCTGGCTGTGCTCCTATCACATTGCCAGGATGCCTCCCCAAGACCTGACCCTACCCCCTGGCTCTTGCTTGGATGAGAAAGATGCTCCTGCAGCTGAGCTGGAAACCAAGGGGAGCCACAAGCATCTGCTGTAAGCCCTGTAACTGTGGCATGAATGGGATTCTTTTCCTTTAGGAGTGCCTAGTGTTAAAAACTGCTTCATTCAGTTGAATTATTCTTAATGTTATAGCTGCTGTAATAGAAAGAAAGGAAATATAGAAAGCTATCTTCACCATCTTCACACTCCTGTAATCTGAATATTTTATTTTTTCTTGTTCCCTTCTGGTTCATGCTCATAAGACTAGATGGTTTTTATATAGCTGAAACCATGGCAGAAATTCCATTTTGCATTTTTGCTTCATTAAGTTTTAGAAATAGCACTTGTAGACTTTTAATTCTCCATGTCAAGAAAAATGTATAAATCCTGCTAGACACCACCCCCTCTCCACCACCACATTCATTCACCTCCATTATGAGAAAAATTGAAAAGAAACTTGTGTATTTTTAGGGGCAGGTACTTCACTGATAGGCACTTCTATAATTTTAGAAATTACTATAGTATTTTGCTTCATGTAAAAATTTAATTTTACTCTCTTCTCCTCAGTCTTCTTGCTTTTGCCTTCCCACAAATAGGGCCCAGAAGCTTCTGATCTAAATATCAGATCCTTGTATAAGCAACATGGACCTAGTGTATAACACAGGGTGCTATATTCAATATCCTGTGATAAACCATAGTGGAAAAGAATTTGAAAACACAGTATAATGTATTAATATAATTGAATCACTTTGCTATGGAGCAGAAATGAATACATTGCAAATCAACTATACTTTAGTGGAATAAATGGAAAATAATCAGATCCTGTCAGCTCTATAAAGCGATGTACCCCTGGAAATGCATTCTTTCACACTGTGTCTCCCAGCCTGCCTCGCCCACTAGGAGTGACAAATTCTGTGGACACCTTCTGGATTTGGGAATCAGGGCCACCCTGCAGCTGGGGCAGTGGTTCTAGCAGTAGAAATAGTGCCCACCAGAGAGCTACCTGCCTGGAGGATGCTGGGCCTTCTGAGAAAGGAGAGGGGGCCCTGGCATGACAGGTCCCCAGGCAGAGATAGATTCTTGGACAAAGGCAGGAAGATGAAGGCCCTCCTATGCCCTGGGAGAGAGGGCAACAGTTCAGGAAGGTAGGGAATCACCCTGCCACCTGGCTGAACCTCGCTAAGCTTCTGGGCTCAGAAAGAAACTCTTGAAAATGGTCCAAGTATGCACAAGGTCATCCCATTGCTTCCCCACAGAGATGGTTATAAACCTCACATTTCGAAGTGGCTTTTTTGGGGAAATGATGAATGTATGTTGGTTTGTCTGAGACAGTCCCAGTTTTTGCCTGTTTCTCTGGCATACTAATTATGTCCCCTTACTCTCAAAAGCATAAATAATTTGGCATAATTAGTTTTTGATATATATATAAATATGACAATATTTATTATATATAATTACATAATTTACACACACACACACACACACACACACACACATATATAAAACTTGGGTTTCCCTGGTGGCTCAGCTGGTAAGGAATCTGCCTGCAATGTAGAGGACCCCGGTTCAATTCAGATCCCCTGGAGAAAGGATAGGCTACCATTCCAATATTCTTGGGCTTCCCTGGTGGCTCAGACAGTAAAGAATTCTCCTGCAATGTGGGAGACCTGGGTTTGAACCCTGGGTTGGGAAGATCCCCTGGAGAAGAGATCAGCTACCCACTCCAGTATTCTGGCCTGGAAAATTCCATGGACTATAGCCCATGGGGTCAGAAAGAATCAGACACAACTGAGCTACTTTCACAACTAGTTTTTGAGAACTCCAGTAAGATCTTAGGACATATGAAATTGAGAGAATTGTCACATTTGGTGGGAGAAGTCTGGGGGAGAAGCATTTCTGACTCTGAAGATCAGAGGTGATGGCAAAGAGGTGGTAGCCACAGTAATGTCCAGACAGGAGGACTTCTGTGCCTCCCCCCCACTCCTGCAGGCAGGACTTGAGCAGCTGGGCCACAGCAATGCAGGAAATAGTCTTGCTGAATAGAGCTGGGATGAAAGTTGGCACCCATCTATATTTCGAAATGGAGAGAGAGAGAAGGGGCTGGTTGGGTTAGGATCTCAAAAAGACTTGAAGGGGCAAGGACCACACATCTCTAGGGGTAGTACCTACCCACTGCTTTGACTTTTCCAGTAACCACCATGTCCTCCAGAAACAAATTATTCAAAAAAGAACAGAGACTGCATCTTCTGAGTCCTAGCACCATGCCCTTCCCGCTACAAACAGCTCTCATGGTTTGGCTAGCCCCACCTGCCCTCTGCTTCTGTTCGCATTGCTTCTCTCGTATCTCATTGGCTTTTCTGCATCAGAGGCAACTTGAAACAGTCTTTGGCCAAAACAAAAATGCTGGTTCATCAGGGAAGCTGGGAGGCTGAGCAGCTGTGGACACAGCTGGTGCCTGGAAGCCCTTTCAGCAGTGTCCAACTCTGTTTTTGCTGATTATCGACTTTCCAGGAGGCAACACCTATAATTTTTTTACCCCCACAAAATCATCAGAACAACGTTTAGTGGCTGCTGACTGGAGTAGGGCTTTGGAAGCCATTTTCTCAGGCACAGCAAGTTTCACTGCCCTGCTTCTGATGACTCAGCGTTCCCAAAGCACATTCCACATCCCCCCACCCCCACCCAACCCACACTGTAAAAATCTGCCCTTTAAAGTATTTCCCAACAAGTAGCAAGCTTCTCTTTTGACCATGTCTGCTGACATGGTTTTTGATTTGGGAAAGGGGGAGGAGCGTGTAGAAGCATCACTCTCTGGGATGTCAGAGTTTCCTTGGAAGAGCCCTAATTCATCACTCTCTGGCATGTCAGAGTCTCCTTGGAAGAGCCCTAATTAAAGACTTAGAATGATTGACAGGTGGGGGAAGCTCATGAAAAGAGTGCTTGACATGCAACAGAAGTCAATGTCTGAGTTGCAAAAAAAAAAAAAATAATTGGCAATTGGAGACCTTGAAAAACCTGTGCAGGTAACACTATAATTTTGTTTCTTAGTTATACATTTATAAAAAGGCTCTGAATGGCTGCCAAATGAACCTATGACATGCCTGGACTCTTGTAAATAGGGTATAAGGTAACTTGGTAGCAAATCTATGATTTCAAATTTAATGGAATTTTCTATATTGTACAGTCTTGCTGAAGTATAGTCTTTGTATGTATTCATTTGGGGATAGGAATCTGTGAATAGGGAAGATTGATTTACTACTGAGGATAATACAAGTTTAATGAGAAACACCAGCAAACAATAAAGGGATGGAGAAAGAAAATTTACCTCTCCTATGTTCTGTTTGTACATGCTATATCCAACTGTACCATTTTGGGATAAAAATGATGTCACATTCCTTTTAATATTCAAATTACATGACTAGGAATCACAATCTATTAGCACAAAACAGCCTTTTCCCCTGTCCCATCGCTAATGACCTCAGATTAAACAGTCTCCCTGAGCATCAGCTACCTTATCTTTAAAATCGGGATCATACCGATAGCATTCACCTAGAAAGGTTCTTGGTCTGATTAGATGAGAAGATACTTGACATGCTCACCACTCATGGGAAGTAATAATGCATTTTATAATCTCTCTCAGGCAAGTGGGTTGGCTCTGGTTCCATGTGTTCAGAGGACAGAAAACCAGAAACTCAATTCAGGTCTCTTTAAGGAGAGGGGATCTTTTAACGGTTGTTGCTTTTGTTGCCACAAGGTGTCGCTGATGGTCCCGGGGGCCAGTATGGCTCTCCCTGACTGGTGCGAGGAGTGAAAGTGAAAGTCGCTCAGTAGTGTCCGACTCTTTGCGAGTCCATGGACGTAAAGGCCAGAATACTGGAGTGGGTAGCCTTTCCCTTCTCCAGAGGATCTTCCCAACCCAGGGATCGAATCCAGGTCTCCAGCATTGTGGGTAGATTCTTTACCAGCTGAGTCACAACGGAAGCTCAAGAATACTGGAGTGGGTTCAGTTCAGTTCAGGGCAGTCGCTCAGTCGTGTCCGACTCTTTGAGACCCCATGAACCGCGGCATGCCAGGCCTCCCTGTCCATCACCAACTCCCCGAGTCCACCCAAACCCATGTCCATTGAGTCGATGATGTCATCCAGCCATCTCATCCTCGGTCGTCCCCTTCTCCTCCTGTCCTCAATCTTTCCCAGCATCAGGGTCTTTTCAAAGGAATCAGCTCTTCGCATCAGGTGGCCAAAGTATTAGAGTTTCAGCTTCAACATCAGTCCTTCCAATGAACACTCAGGACTGATCTCCTTTAGGATGGACAGGCTGGATCTCCTTGCAGTCCAAGGGACTCTCAAGAGTCTTCTCCAACACCACAGTTCAAAAGCATCAATTCTTTGGCACTCAGCTTTCTTCATAGTCCAACTCTCACATCCATACATGACCACTGGAAAAACCATAGCCTTGACTAGACAGACATTTGTTGACAAACTAATGTCTCTGCTTTTTAATACTCTGTCTAGGTTGGTCATAACTTTCCTTCCAAGGAGCAAGCATCTTTTAATTTCATGGCTACAGTCACGATCTGGAGTGATTTTCAAGCCCCCAGAAAGTAAGGTCTGACACTGTTTCCACTGTTTCCCCAACTATTTCTCATGAAGTGATGGGACCGGATCCATGATCTTAGTTTTCTGAATGTTGAGCTTTAAGCCAACTTTTTCACTCTTCTCTTTCACTTTCATCAAGAGGCTCTTTAGTTCTTCACTTTCTGCCATAAGGGTTGTGTCATCTGCATATCTGAGGTTATTGATATTTCTCCCGGCAATCTTGATTCCAGCCAGTGCTTCCTCCAGCCCAGCATTTCTCATGATGTACTCTGCATATAAGTTAAATAAGCAGGGTGACAATATACAGCCTTGACGTACTCCTTTTCCTATTTGGAACCAGTCTGTTGTTCCATGTCCAGTTCTAACTGTTGCTTCCTGACCTGCATACAGATTTCTCAAGAGGCAGGTCAGGCGGTCTAGCCTATCCCTTCTCAAGAGGATCTTTCTGAGCCAGGAATCGAACTGCAGTCTCCTGCATCGCAGGATTCTTTACCAGCTGAGCTACCAGGGAAGCTCTGGTGGGAGGAGGGAGTTCATTAACTGCATTCTAGATGCAAGTTAGGGAGGAGAGCTCTCTTTCCCACTGATGCATTCAGCTATGTTTGTTCCCCAACAACCTAGGCCTGGGCTCCAAGTGCTGCACCTCCTTTATAGCACTGTATAAAAGAACGTTCTGTGATGAGGGAAGCATTCTGTATCTGAGTGGTTCACAATGGTAGACATTAGCCATATATGGTTGTTGAGCACTGATTACTTTTTCTTTTTCTTTCCAGCTTAGAGAGATAATTGATGTACAACATTGTGTGAATTTAAGGTGCACAATGTTATTATTTGATACACATAGATATTTCAAAATTATGGCTAAATGGCAACCCACTCCAGTATTCTAGCCTGGAGAATCCCATGGACAGAGGAGCCTGGTGGACTGTAGTCCATGGGGTCCCAAAGATTTGGACACAACTGAGCAACTTCACTTTTAGGTATAATAAAGTTTGTTAACATATCCATCAACTCAAATCATCCTATTTCACTATTTTGATTATTTGATGTCTGTAATTAATTGCTATTGAGCTGTTAAAATGGGGCTAGTGACTATGGTACTGAATTTAACATTTTATTTCATTTTAGTTAAATTTAAATAGTCAATGTGACTGGTTACCATTTTGGACAATACAACTTTATGGATACAGCTTACTCAGCCTAAAAACACAGACATGTACATGTATGCATCTGGTCATTTTCCTGACTCATATGCCTACAAAACTGGGGCAAAGATCAGAAGGGCTTTCAGTCAGTACATGGTATACTTGAAAATTAGCTTTCTATCAGGACCAAAGAATCAGCTCAGGTTCTTTGTGCCACTCTTTGGTTGGGCTGGAGTTCAGGCTTCATAGTACTTAACAGAGGAACCAGAAGGATACAAGTCTAACAGCCCAGAGATGCTGCAAACCCAACCTTCCTCAGTAGGACACCCCCAGAAGATTTGTCTTTCAGCCTCTCCAAGTCACCTTGTCCAGGCACCAGACTGGAAGAAACCCTTCTTGATTCCATCCTAACATCTATTTGTTTCCTGCTTGTCTGCCCAGCAGTTGAATTTCCAAGTATTTTTGTCTCATTTTCCTTAAGAGACAATAAGTAAAACCATCTAAGGTGGGCACATTTTTCTAGGATTAGGCTGTTCATTCTTGGCCATCATCATATTATTGCAATATGTTTATATTTATGAATATAAATTGCATTTAAACCTAACAACACTATGAGGTAGATATTTTGTCTTAGCCAAGACTTTGAAAGCAGAGCCTGATACAAAGGCTCATGAGCAAGTGATGGAGTCTTTGGTGATGGAATTGGAGGAAGCAGATGGAGAGGGAGTGAAGAAGGACAGAAAGAAAGCATTTGTGTGTTGATAAACATTTATCAGGCAACTCTCTAGGAAAACAACTACAACCCTGCTTGCGACACTTTTTTTTTTCTGTTTTTTTAAAAAATTATTCTAAATTGAAAGATAATTTTTCAACTTTATTATTCTTAATTTAAGGATAATTGCTTTATAATATTGTTTTGGTTTCTGCCATACATCAGCGAGCATCAGCCATAAGTATACATAAGTCCCTCCCTCTTGAAACTTCCTCCCACCCCATCACACTCTAGGTTGTTTTTAAATCAAAGTGTAGTTAATTCACAAGGTTCTGCTAGTTTCAGGTGTACAGCAAAGTGGTTCAGTTATACATATATATATCTATTTTTTCAGATTATTTTATAGATTATTATAAAATATTGAGTATGGTTCCCTGGGCTATATAGTAGGTCCTTGTTGATTGTCTATTTTATAGATTCTAGTGTATATCAGAGAAGGCAATGGCACCCCACTCCAGTACTCTTGCCTGGAAAACCTCACGGATGGAGGAGCCTTGTAGGCTGCAGTCCATGGGGTCGCAAAGAGTCGGATGATGCTTTATAGAGGGCTCTATGTTAGGCTACTTTTCCTGGAAGGTCAGCTTCTAATGATGAACAACAGATTAGTCTTGGTGAGGGGAGTCATCTTGACTCCACAGAGAGCTCATCCCTGCCAGCATGAAGCATGTTTCTCCAGAAATGGTGCTCTCTGATGGGCATTAATGAAAAATAAAAGTACACTTCCATAGGTTTATCCACATGCCTTTTCCTCTGGACTTCCTTGCCTCCAATCTTTCATTCTCACTCCTTCCTAGTTTCTGAACAACTGGTCAAGCTATTTGCCACTGTTCAAAAGTACACATCTATCAAGTACCTCCATGCTTCAGACCACTTACTCCTCCACACATAGGGAACCACCAAGAGCTGTATTCCCAATTGAGAGGATTTCCTTTCACCACTGTCCTTCAGGGCCACTCGTCAGGGATGGACAGTTAAGGCAGAAGTAGCCCATTTACACAAAGTAGATGGTCCCCATCTACTGAGCAGACTCATCTGTTAATGAGACCTGAGAATCATCCTCTTCTATTGATGTGAGTTACTGAGAGATATCAGTGAAACAAAGGTTAGGTGCCTTGAGAGACTGGGTCAACTGTAATGTAATTTATTTTTGCCTTCAGAATCTATGATCCTGAATGTATTGTTTCTATAGCAGTGGATTATTGCTGTGCTACTGGCCAATGCTTTGATGGATCTATTCATATCCCATTCATGATATGGGCAATGCTGGTCGCATACTCACTCAATTTCTATCGGTGCCCGGCAGTTCTCCAGGAGTTGTTGTTGTCATTGCTGTTTTTGTTTTTCCTTGAAAGGCAAATATTTCTCTGTCATAGAAGGAATAGCATTGCTCCAGAACCCTGGATTCTCCTACTGGGTCTTGTCAGACTCCCGACACCCATCCTTATCTTCCATGGACATCCCTAGTCCATTGTACCCATTGGGTCAAATGGCCCCAGTGGCAGGACAGCTTACAGCACACTTTTGATTTGCTTCAGAGTTTCCTTTCACTCTGGATAGCACTCCAAATGGGCAGATTTTTAATTACTTGATATATGAATTGGAACATTATTTTTAAGAGCAATATTGCCCCTAAAATCCAAAGAAATTTTTCTTTTTCTTAGTGGTGGAGATTTCAAGGCATTACAATTGTTCCTTACCTTAAAGATGATTTGCTGACATACCCGAGATCAAGGGTCCCCAACCTCTAGGATCTAACGCCAGATGATCTGAGCTGGAGCTGATGTAATCATAATAGAAATAGTGGTGGTTTAGTCACTAAGTCATGTCCGACTCTTGTGATCCCATGGACTGTAGCTTGCCAGGTTCCAGACAAGAATACTGGAGTGGATTGTCATTTCCTTCTCCAGAGGATCTTCCCGATCCAGGAATCAAACCTGGGTCTCCTGCAAGATTCTTTTACCGACAGAGCTATGAGGGAAGACGTAATAGAAACAGAGCACACAATAAATGTAATGTGCTTGAATCATCCCTAAACTACTTCCACTCCTCACCCCCATTCCAGTCCATGGAAAAACGGTTTTCCATGAAACCAATACTTGGTGCCAGAAAGTTTGGGGACCACTGTGGTCATTGTACCTCTAAGAATTTCATCAGTGTGGCAGGTTCCTTAATCTTTGTGGAATTTTTTTCCTACTTCCTGGCAAACATGCTTCTTACGAGGGCATCTAGTTTACTTCTTCTCCCTAGGTATAATTGGCAGATATTATCAATATGGTGGGCAAATGTGATGTCTGCAGAATATCAAGACCATCGAAGACTCTGCAGAAGGAAGCTTGTAGAGATATGAAATGGTGAATGCATCCTGCTCCTCCTCCTTATGTTAAAAAGTGAACCTCATTTAATCCTCCTTCCTCACAAAGATTGAGAAGAAAGTACTTGCCAGAGCAACAGTGCTGGAGGCTGTGTTGATCTGTTCTAGTGGAGATACTGTATCTGACACAGCAGCTGAAATTTGAGTCATCACCTAGTTAAGTTTGTCATGGTCTGCTGTCCTCAGTCCCATCTGGCTTTTCCTGGGGACCCTCAGGTGACTTGATGGGGACTGCCACTTATACATGCTTGAAATCGTTGATGATGGTTCTACGTTCTGCACTTCTACCTGGGATGTGACATTGCTTCTGATTTATTATCTTGACTAGGTGTAGGAAGAGTGTCAGGATACCCGTAGACCTCTTCCTATTATTCTAGCTGTTACTCCAAAAGTTCAGGGAATCATTTTGAAGGTTCTGCCAGTTATTAAGAATATCTGCCCCAATTATGCATTATATATAAAATTACATCTGGCCCCCATATACCCCCTATTGCTGCTCTATGTGTAGGAATGTGGTTGTATTTCAGATACCACAGATTGAGATATACCTCTTTCCCCAGTATATAGTTAACCTAGCAACTGGACATACGTACCTCTGAGGGAAGGTTTGGGGGGATATTTATTGTACATACAGTGTTTCTGTAGATTCTTTCCCCAACCAGACCTAGACTGTCCTTAAATTAATGGATCCTGAGCTTTTATACTGACTTAGATTTAGAACAGGTGAGGGACTGTGCGTGCATGTGTCGCTCAGTCATGTCTCTGTGACCCGTGGACTGTAGATCCCCAGGCTTCTCTGTCCATGGGGTTCTCCAGGCAAGAATACTGGAGTGGGTTGCCATTTCCTCCTTCAGGGGATCTCCCTGATGCAGGGATCAAACCCACGTCTCTGCACTGCAGGTGGATTCTTTACCACTGCACCACCGGGGAAGCCCCGAGGGACTGTAGTTCCCTGTTATGGCAGCTTACACAGATTTCTGTTCTCCTTGTCTTTTGTTTTATTGGTTATGAAAGATAAGTAGTACTTGGTCTGCTCTCCATTTATCTCCATCACTGCTTGTAACACTATGATTGCTATAGTGACCTGGTGTTCAAGGAAGCCCGGTTGCTACTCCAAATCTCGCTGACCAGTATAATAATTACTACATTCATCTTGCCTCTGACACTTAAGCACTGCCATTTGCCATTTCATAATCCTTTTGGTTCTACTTTATGGACCAGCTCAATGGCAGATTCTCCCATTTTTAATAATGACCTTCAAAGGATGGCTAACAAGCTTTTTGGATATTTCAGAGTCCTGCTCAGGAATTCATTATTTATTGTCTTAATGAAGGGAGTGTCTCTGGGCTGTCCTGGATTACAGTCAATTGGTGGGTTTCCATGTCTTATGTAATATACTGTTTCTACTGTTTCCCACCTTCCTGAGACTTTTGATCCTGTCAACATTCTGCCAAGGCAGTACCTCATTTCTTACTCTATCCAAACTTTAAGGAACCATCCCAGTAATGTATCAGAACCAGCTCCAGGTGTCCTACCACATCAGTGTACCCTGAGTTATATAAGAGTATTACACAAGCTTTTCCACACTGGTGGTCTTTTTTTCTAGAAGTGAAGATTGATGCCAAGGCACCTGGGAGTTTGTGAAGCCTTAAAAACCTAAAGATGGAGCCCAGTAAATTCACTTTCTTAGAAACAGAAAGTGTCTTACTAAAGGAGATAGATAAGGTTTGACATCAGTCCAGCCCTAGAAGTTGATGGCTGATAAAGGGAAAGCCTGGACTCAGGGAATTGCAAGAGAAGTGGTCAGTGTCACAAGATGGTCACCTCCACCACCAGTTTTTAATACAATATGATCATTTCTGTGATTCATGTAGGGACAGGATCTAAGAGCTTCATAATGGTATTGTTGTTTTATTAGATAACACATTAAAATAAAGCATTTACTCTGAGAATCCTGATTGAATGACCATTGCTAATTTGTGTGCAGAGTCACAATGCTATAAGCCATCTTTCATTCTCCTCCTTTTGCTTTCCATTATAATCCTGCAAAAGCAGCTTCTGGGGAGTTAAATTTTGATGTCTGGCTAAGGTAGGGATTCTCAGGAATCTCAGTGGTAAAGAATCTGTCTGCCAATGCAGGAGACGGGGGTTCAATCCCTTGGTTGGGAAGATCCCCTGGAAGAGAAAAAGGCAACCCATTATAGTATTCCTGCCTGGAAAATTCCATGGACAGAGGAGCCTGGCGGGCTATAGTCCACGGGGTTGCAAAAAGTCATATACAACTGAAGCGACTGAGCGTACATGCACAGCCAAGGTTAAGTATCAAAATGAGGCCCATCAAATATGATGATGAAGCGGGTTAAAGCGTCTGCCTGCATTGCAGGACACCCGGGTTCGATCCCTGGGTCAGGAAGATCCCCTGGAGAAGGCAATGGCAACCCACTCCAGTACTCTTGCCTGGAGAATCCCATGGAGGGAGGAGCCTGGTAGGCTACAGTCCATGGGGTTGCAAAGAGTCGGACACGACTGAGCGACTTTACTTACTTTTACTTTACTATGTGTCAGGCACTGTATTAAGTACGTTGCATATATGAAATCTATTTGGTCTTCACAACTCTAAGAAAGTAGGTATACTATTCTTACCTTCTCTTTACATATAATCCTTTATTCATCCTTTCCTGGAGCTATTGATCACTGGTGAAATGAGCAGGGGACCAAGTGTCCCACCTGAGCCCCCTAGAGGAGAAGACACATCATTCACATTCTTTGACTCCCAAACCATTTGATCATTTGTTTCCATTTGTTTCCATTTCTCATTCCTCTTTCCTCTTGGATCTAAGCAAGCAGTCAGTATTTAAGTACTGTGGATGCTTGTCTAGCCAACTGTCTGTGGGAGATTAAAGTGAGTGAGTGAAGTTGCTCAGTCGTGTCTGATCTTGGCGACCCCATGGATTGTAGCCTACCAAGCTCCTCTGTCCATGGGATTTTCCAGGCAATAGTACTGGAGTGGATTGCCATTTCCTTCTCCAGGGGATCTTCCTGACCCAATCGAACCCGGATCTCCCACATTGTAGACAGACACTGCCAGGAGCCAGCACGGGAGATCCCACCCATGACAAGGTCATGCGGAGAGATCTGACAGGGCAAGGCGAGTCAGGTCTCAAAGGGTCCTCTGCTTGAGCATCTACCCTGAAACCAAAATCTGTCTGTTTACTGTCTGCTATACTATACTCTTCTGACATTACAGGGGGCTATCCCCGACCACCTTTCTCTGGAAAGGGTTAACTTAGAGCTCCAGTTAACAGTCTCTTGCATATAAAAGGAATGTCTCAGGTCAAACCCCTCTGATGGCTCTCTAACTTGCCTGACAGTTAGAGATTTTTACAACTTGTGATTCTTTACAGCCCCCCAATTGTGAGAGGCATGCAGCTTAAAACATCTTAAAGATATAGAGCCTTTTCTAAAGAGCTAAAAATTATATTAGTGATGGGTTTCATTGTGGAGTTAATGACTGCTGCCAGGCCTCCATATTCTTTATCTTTTAGGCACCTGGAGGATATTAATCAATGTAATTTGGATATAGAAAAAGGAATATGGTAGTTTTGATGTTAGCAACACTAGAATTTTGAGTTAGTGAACTTTCTCTTTGTTATAAATCACTGTACCCCTCTTTCCTTGTTATAAATTGTTGTCTCCTTGCTATATAAGAATGCAACCTTAATTAGTGCTTTCTGAGAGTGGCACCAGACTTTAGTAAGAAAACACTTTTAAGGCAAATAAGTTTTCTGGTTGACGTACCCTTATCAGAAAAGGGCCATACAATGCTAATAGGCCTTCTGGCCAGAAGATGATGTAAATCACCTAAGACTTGTGTATACAGCTAGGTATGCAGAGAGAAAGCCTTGTCTTGATAAGGGTCAGGGCTGCTGACCCTGCATGACTTTGTATTATCCATTATCTCTATGTACAACCAAAAGTATAAAAAGCTTTTCCGGACAATAAAGGATGGGCCAGTCAATGGAAAGACTGGTTTCCCCAGTGTGGTCTTTTCTCCTTCTCTTCTTTTCTGGCTGAATTCCCAGCTAGAGTGTGGAGGCTCACCATGTCTACTTACTTGCCCTGGCTTCTAAGACCCACACGAGAGGAAGCCCAAGGCGGGGCACCCTCTGCTATTCAAGCGGATGCCTGTGGCCCTACATAGATGGTTCAAGTCCCTTGTCTCGGAGCTTTATGGGCTTTTTATGTAAACCAAGTTATTCAGCCTCTTTTCTCCACTAATTTTCCTACTGCATTATTCTTTCCTAATCTCTCTTTTCTAATTAAATAATCCATTCTAAGACACTGACTCCATCCCCACTTCGAATTACCCTGGATCCACCAGGGCTGGACCCTGGCAAAACACTTTACCATCTGAGCCACAAGGGAAATTATTTAACAACTCTATTGAGAGATGGATTCTATTAATAATTTGCTTTCCCTTGAATTCAAGCTGGTTTTAGTGACTTGTTTCACTGTATAATGTGGTAGAAATGTTGTTTCTTCTGAGACTGGATCATAAGAAGTCTTACAGCTTTTACCTGTGTTTCTGGGGAGCCCTGAGCTGCCATGTAAGAAGTTTGACTACCCCAAGGACTGATGCTGATGCTCCAATACTTTGGCCACCTGTTGCGAAGAGCCAACTCATTGGAAAAGACTCTAATGCTGGGAAAGATTGAGGGCAGGAGAAGGGAGTGATAGAGGATGAAATGGTTTGGATGGCATCACCGACTCAATGGACATGAGTTTGAGTGAACTTTGGGAGATGGTGAAAGACAGGGAAGACTGGTGTGCTGCAATTCATAGGGTGGCAAAGAATCGGACTTGACTTAGCAACTGACGAACAAGGTTGCCATACAGGAGAGGCCATGGGTAGGTGCTCAGCTGACAGTCCCAGACCTGTGAGTGAGGCTGTCTCTGGCCCCTACAAAAGCTCACCTGCGGTTGGTTGCCACCAAGTGAGCTTCATTGAAACCATGGAGAAAGGAAAGAATTATTCATCTGAGTTCTGCCTGAACTCTCAATCCATGGAATCATGAAATATAATAAGATGATTGATATTTTACACCACCAACTTTTGCAAGAATTGTTACATAGCAGTTGACCCTGCTAGTCTTGAAAAACACTCTCTAGTCTTGAAGAATGGCAGAGGTGGTAGTGGGGGATGGTGAGAGGAGAGGGTGTGGGGAGAAAGTGTGAGTGTTGGAGAAGTTTGTATGCACGCATGGTGAAGATTCGCTATTACATTTGTAACTATGTTAATACACAATCTCCTTTTCTGCTTTAGGTGATTTGAAGTTGACTCCCATTATACATAATCAAAAGAGACTGAACTCATAGTCTGTAAGGCCCCTTCGAGCCCCTGTGTCCTATGACTCTGAGGGCTCTGGCTAGACCTTGACATTGATTCCCCAGGAAGTGACATCTGTTTTCCACTCCTGATAAGAAACCACCTCCAGCAGAAAAAAGGAATCACAGGATGTCTGCCCCTGCATCCATAATCTTTCCCTAGAAAATCGCTCTTAAAATTTTGGGAAGAAGCTAAGGTGTGAAAACCCTATTGAAGCGGTGATTTGTGGTTGAAATTCATAATTATTCCTGGAGAGAATGAAACCTAGTGATTATAAGTATCCTCCTGGGTTCTCTGGCTGCCTAAGAGTTATGTCTTTCATATCCTGCAAGGCAGTGCTTGCATAAAGACTAATTATTCCCATATAACCACCCACAGGAAACTTCCTGGCTTGTAGCTAAAAAGGAAAACATCGCCACTACACAACAGGTAATGTGAGAAAAACAGAACAGATGCTGTGGGAGCAACAAGGAACCTGAACGCTCCCCAGCTCAGGGCTGGATGTGGGGATGAACAACCTGAGGGACGATGCATGGTCTGCTTGCAGCTTAGGGAGCAGCCCATTTAGCTTATTTGTGCCTCATTTCACAGATATGGGAATAAGTGCAATAATCTGTCCATCTGAAAGTGTGGCTGTGATGATTAAATTACCTGGTATGTGCAAAGCATTAAGATAAAGGAACTAAAGCTATCATCACCATCATCATTGCAGCCCATGTCCATTTCTAAGACTGAGTGACCTGATTTCTCTCTGGTGGTGGGCAGGGAACAAGTAGGCTTCCCCATGACCAGAACATTCAGAGGTATATGAGGATGGAGGGGAGGATACAGACCATGAATGAGACACCCTGTCCTGAGTCCTCTGCCTGGAGCCCTGAGGGTGCTTTGGCTGCTCTGGGAGAAGGGAAGGAAATGAGATCACTAGGCTGAAGGGCATGACTTTGAGATTGGGTCCTGGATCTGCTATGTTTTTAAACTTTTCATTGTATATCGGAGTATAGCTGTTGAAAAATGGTGTGATAGTTCCAGGTGGACAGCAAAAGGACTCAGCCATACAAATACATATATCCATCCTCCCCCCAAACTCCCCTCCCATCCAGGCTGCCACACAGCACTGAGCAGACTACTCTGTGCTCTTCAGCTTGGCTCTGTATTAGATCAGCCAAGGACCTGGGAACCAATAATTCCACACTTTTGAGGTTCTACTTCTTTTCTATAAAATAAGAAGGTACAATACTTTGAGATGACTGACTCTCTTCTCCACAATTTAAAGCTATGGCTCAAGTCAGTAAAGAATCTGACTGCTATGCAGGAGACACAGATTCAATTTCTGGATGTGGAAGATCCCCTGGAGAAGGAAGTAGCAACCTACTCCAATATTTTTGCCAGAAAAAGTCCATGGACAGAGGAACCTGGTGAGTTATAGTCTATGGGGTTACAAGAGTCAGATACAACTTAGCAACTAAACCATCAGCAGTAGCAGTAATTAAACACCCTCAATATCTTTGCTTATACTTAGAATAAAATAAAAATTCCTTCCATGATCTACAAACTGCTACATGATCTGGCTTCTGCCTGTATCACTACATCTGATGCCATGGACGCCCTCTTTCCCAGTGATCCAGCCCGGGCCTAAGCCAGTTTCTGGAACACTTCAAGCTCTTTTCCACCTTATGCTGTTCCCTTTGCCTGAACTGTCCCTTGCTGCCCTTCACAGCATTGTTCCTTCTTAACTTTATGTTCTCAATTTAACTTCCAGGTTCTCAGCCAGGGCCTCTCTAACCATCATAGTTAAAGCAGATTCTCCCAGAACAGAGTCTATTGAGCCTTGTTTGTTTTTTCTTAGCACTTAACCACAATTTCACTTCCTTTATTTCCTTACTTATTTTTTAATTTGTTTCCATCACTAGAATGCAGGCTCCGCAAACACACAGGCTCTTGTTCACCATTTTATTACCAGTACCTAAGCCAGGGTCTGATTCACAGAAAGTACATAAAAAATATTTGTTGAAAAATAAGTGATGAACTTCACTCTGCAGATAAATTTGTTCAGAGTATGTGACTGTCCACCTGAACCTAAGCCCTCACTGATTCTGGAAGTTTATTTCAGAGGGAGGCCTAAACTTGGTCTAGGTTAGCATTTCAATTTGTATCACCTGTTGGCTATTTGGAATCCCAGCTTTTGACAGCCAGCTGGACCATTTCCTGGCCTTGCAGCCTGTGAGAACTGCCAGAACACTTTCATGATCCCTAATGAGAATTGCACTCATCTCACACATTAGTAAAGTAATGCTCAAAATTCTCCAAGCCAGACTTCAGCAATACGTGAACCGTGAACTTCCAGATGTTCAAGCTGGTTTTAAAAAAGGAAGAGGAACCAGAGATCAAATTGCCAACATCCGCTGGATCATGGAAAAAGCAAGAGAGTTCCAGAAAAACATCTATTTCTGCTTTATTGACTATGCCAAAGCCTTTGACTGTGTGGATTACAATAAACTGTAGAAAATTCTGAAAGAGATGGGAATACCATACCACCTGACCTGCCTCTTGAGAAATCTGTATGCAGGTCAGGAGGCAACAGGTAGAACCAGACATGGAACAACAGACTGGTTCCAAATAGGAAAAGGAGTACATCAGGGCTGTATACTGTCACCCTGCTATTTAACTTATATGCAGAGTACATCATGAGAGATGCTGGGCTGGAAGAAGCACAAGCTGGAATCAAGATTGCCAGGAGAAATATCAATAATCTCAGATATGCAGATGACACCACCCTTATGGCAGAAAGTGAAGAGGAACTAAAAAGCCTCTTGATGAAAGTGAAAGAGGAGAGTGAAAAAGTTGTCTTAAAGCTCAACATTCAGAAAACGAAGATCATGGCCTCTGGTCCTGACACTTCATGGAAAATAGATGGGGAAACAGTGGCTGACTTTATTTTGGGGGGCTCCAAAATCACTGCAGATGATGGCTGCAGCCATGAAATTAAAAGACGCTTACTCCTTGGAAGAAAAAGTTATGACCAACCTAGATAGCATATTGAAAAGAAGAGACATTACTTTGCCAACAAAGGTCTGTCTAGTCAAGGCTATGGTTTCTCCAGTGGTCATGTGTGGATGTGAGAGTTGGACTGTGAAGAAAGCTGAGAGCCGAAGAATTGATGCTTTTGAGCTGTGGTGTTGGAGAAGACTCTTGAGAGTCCCTTGGACTGCAAGGGGATCCAACCAGCATCTTAAAGGAGATCAGCCCTGAATATGCCATGAAATTAAAAGACGCTTACTCCTTGGAAGAAAAAGTTATGACCAACCTAGATAGCATATTGAAAAGAAGAGACATTACTTTGCCAACAAAGGTCTGTCTAGTCAAGGCTATGGTTTCTCCAGTGGTCATGTGTGGATGTGAGAGTTGGACTGTGAAGAAAGCTGAGAGCCGAAGAATTGATGCTTTTGAGCTGTGGTGTTGGAGAAGACTCTTGAGAGTCCCTTGGACTGCAAGGGGATCCAACCAGCATCTTAAAGGAGATCAGCCCTGAATATTCACTGGAAGGACTGATGTTGAAGCTGAAACTCCAGTACTTTGGCCACCTGATGGGAAGAAATGACTCATTTGAAAAGACCCTGATCTTGGGAAAGATTGAAGGTGGGAGGAGGAGACGACAGAGGATGAGATGGTTGGATGGCATCACCGACTCAATGTACATGAGTTTGAGTAAACTCCAGGAGTTGGTGATGGACAAGTAGGCCTGGTGTGCTTCAGTCCATGGGGTCGCAAAGAGTCGGATACGACTGAGTGAACTGAACTGAACATCTAAGTGATATCATGTAATATTTGTCTTTTTCTGTCTGACTTACTTCACTTAGTATGATAATCTCTAGGTCTGTCTCTGTTGCTGCAAGTGCCGTTATTTCATTCTTTCTTTATGGCTGAGTAGTATTCCACCATGTATATGTATGTGTGTATACACCACATAGTTTTTATCCATTCATTTGTTGGTGGACATTTAGGTTTTTTTTTATGTCTTGACTGTTGTAAATAGTGCTGCTATGAACATTGAGGAGCATGTGTCTTTTTGAATTTGAGTTTTCTCCAAAATAGATGCCAAGGAGTGGGATTGCTAGATCATATGGTAACTCTGTTTATAGTTTTTTTAGGGAACTTCCATACTATTCTCCACAGTGGCAGCACCAATTTACATTCTTACCAACAGTGTAAGAATCTCTTTTCTACCTACCCTCTTCAGCATTTGTTATTGATAGTCTCTTTGATGATGGTCATTCTCCCTCTTTGTAGCTTTGATTTGCATTTCTCTGATAATTAGCAATGTTGAGCATCTTTTCATGTGCCTGTTGGCCATCTGTATGTTTTCTTTTTTGAAAGGTTTTGTTTATTTATGTATTAGTTTTGACCTGTACACACTGCTGTATTTTATTTAGTTTTGTCTGTGCTGCGTCTTTGCTGCTGCACATGGGCTTTTTCTAGTTGCATAGAATGGGGTTACTCTCTACTTGCGGTGCATGGGCTTCTCATTGTGTGACTTCTCTGGTTGCAGAGCACAGGCTCTAGGCATGTGATCTTCAGTAATTGCAGCATGCAGGCTTAGTAGTTGTGACTTGCTGGCTCTAGGGCATGTGGGCTTCAGTAGTTGCAGAACAAGGGCTCATCAGTTGTGGCTCATGGGCCCTGGAGCATGCAGGCTCTGTAGTTGTGGTATTTGGGCTTCTTACTGTGGGGGCTTCTTCTGTTGCAGAGCCCGGTCTCTAGGGTGAGTGTGCTTCTTTCGTTGTGGCACGCAGGCTCAGTAGTTGCGGGATATGGGCTCAGTTGCTCTGCAGGATGTGAAATCTTCCTGGACCAGGTATTGAACATGTGTCCCCTGCATCGGCATTGGCAGATGGATTCTTATCCACAACACCACCAGCCATCTGGATGTTCCCTTTGGAGAAATTAGACTAAAACTTCTTAAAAATGATCAGTCTGCTTTGCAAGTAGAGTATTTATTTACCAATCTCATCTCATTTCTATTTATATTCTTTCTTCAAGATAGGCAAATATATCTCCTCCCAGTTAGCAGGTGGAAAATTGACAAATGAAGGTTTTCCAAGACTAATTAATTGAATTTCATACTAGCTTATAAGCTCTTGAAGTCAGGCATTGTATATCCATTTTATATTTTCTCAAGATACTGAGGAAGATTCTTGAAATTGAGCTCCAGTTAAATGTAAATAACTGAGAGTGTGAATCCAGGTTACTGTTTGGGGTTTAGTTTAAATGTTTTAATAATTGTAATTTTCCTTTTTTGGAGTCTGTTTTTTTCTAGTCTAAAATTGTAATATTACTTGGAATTTTAGTCTGAAAGTTTCTTTTAGTTTAAAAGAAATCAGGCTTCAGATAAGGAAAATTATGAATATTAACCCATTAAAATGAGACCCATAACATTAACCTAATTTAATTCTCTCCTCCCACCCAAACACCTCCCTGGCATGAGTACTTGGTGTGAAACTTTTTTAAGGTTCCAGTGAAAATTCTGCTGAATCATTGAGGAGTGGGTTTGGATTTCAGGTCAAGAACCATAAATAGATCCATGGTCACAACTCCACAGTCTGCTTTTTGAAATATAGCCAAAGGAAATAATTCAAAAGAAGAAAGAAAAATATAAAAAACTTTATTATAGCATTGCTTGCAATATAAAATAAATATGAAACCATTCACATATCCAAAAACATGTCCAAGTGAATTATGGCATATCTTATAGGCCATTGGACAGTTATAAATAAAGTATGAATATTATTTAGTAACATTGAAATATGGAAGAATATTTTAAGTTTTTACCAAATATTTTAAGATTAAAAATGTACAGAACACTTGTGTTCCCTTTATCACAATTTGATGAAAATAAATGTATATATATAGGAAATAGCATATCAATTTAAAGAAAGTGGATTAGAGATGTACATTTTAGAATTTTCCTTTCATGTTACAATATCACACATCAATAAACATTATTTCATTTTGATAAAAATGTCAAAATTATAAGACAACGAGAATATCATGGAGGAGGTTCATGATTAGCTTTACTGGTATACATTTTGGGTAATGTAATATCTTCCTTACACTGGAATCATTTGGTTTTAGCATCTTTCTTCTAGAATAAACACCCAGATTTTATTCTTTCTAAATTATTCTCAGGATAATATTTGGAATAAGCTTTCCTTAGTTTGTCATAAAATCTTCCTTGAGGAATGTCTTTGACCAAAGCATAATACTTGGTGATGCAACATCTGGTGTGTCTGTCTAGGACCAAGGTCCAAAGCTCTCACCATTACTATGCTTCTAACCAGTCCAGTGAACTTGGAAAATGTCTTTAGTTTCTCTGGGGTTGGTTCCTTCATGTGTCAAATGACCTTCTCAGACTGTGATCTTTCAAAATCTCTTTATCATTGAATATAAATTTATCTATTTATTTTTAATTAATTAATTTTACTTGATAATATTGTATTGGTTTTGCCATACATTGACTTGAATCTGCCATGAGTGTACATGTGTTCCCCATCCTAAACCCCCCTCCCTCTTCCCTCCCATCCCATCCCTCTGGGTCATCCCAGTGCACCAGCCGCAAGCACCCTGTATCATACATCAAACCTGGACAGGCGATTTGTTTCACATATGATATTTTACATGTTTCAGTGCCATTCTCCCATATCATCCCACCCTCTCCCTCTCCCACAGAGTCCAAAAGACTGTTCAATACATCTGTGTCTCTTTTGCTGTCTCGTATACAGGGTTATTGTTACCTTCTTTCTAAATTCCATATATATGGGTTAGTATACTGTATTGGTGTTTTTCTTTCTGGCTTACTTCACTCTGTATAAT
>SJXQ01009364.1:78650-156484 GCA_006408695.1 Aepyceros melampus
TTTCTGGAGAGTTTTTTTTTTTTATCATAAATGGATGTTGAATTTTGTCAAAGGCTTTCTCTGCATCTATTGAGATAATCATATATTTTTTATTTTTCAATTTGTTAATGTGGTGTATTATATTGATTGATCTGTGGATATTGAAGTATCCTTGCATCCCTGGGATAAAGCCCACTTGGTCATGATGTCTGATCTTTTTAATATGTTTTTGGATTCTGATTTTTAGAATTTTGTTAAGGATTTTTGCATCTATGTTCATCAGTGATATTGGCCTGTAGTTTGCTTTTTCTGTGGCATCTTTGTCAGGTTTTGGTATTAGGGTGATGGTGGCCTCACAGAATGAGTTTGGAAGTTTACTTTCCTCTGCAACTTTCTGGAAGAGTTTGAGTAGGATAGGTGTTAGCTCTTCTCTAAATTTTTGGTAGAATTCAGCTGTGAAGCCGTCTGGTCCTGGGCTTTTGTTTGTTGGAAGATTTCTGACTACAGTTTCAATTTCTGTGCTTATGATGGGTCTGTTAAGATTTTCTATTTCTTCCTGGTTCAGTTTTGGAAAGTTGTATTTTTCTAAGAATTTGTCCATTTCTTCCAAGTTTATCATTGAATATAAATTTTAATTTCAAATTTACTTTTCTTAATTTCATGCTTTGTTAGATAATCTATTTGAATTCTAAAATTAGTCTTGATTTTTTTTAGACAAGTTTAATAGAGTTCTAAGGGAAGAGATTCCTGAAAAGTCAGGTTAAAATCCTAATGTTTTTGACATTTCATCTTTACTTTTGCTTCATTGGAGTGGTTTGAATTTTGGCTTCAAATAAGGGGTTTCCTGTGTCCCAACCATTGTGCTATCTGTATCTCTCGTGAAATGATTCTCAATTTTGAGTGTACATCAAAATCCCCTGGTGGACTTATTAAAACACAGATTGTCAGGCTTCAGCCCCAGAGTTTCTGGTTCAGAAAACATGGGGATCAGACCTGAGTCTGCAGTTTTAATAAATTTCAGCTGATGGCAATTGCACTGGTCTGGGGACCACTCTTGGAGGATGACTGCTCTCAAGAAAAACTTGTAAGCAGCACAAGGAGGCGTGTAGAAGAATGGGCATGCTGTTATGAATTGCAAGGTGTTAGAAACCACTTCAGTGACCAACAAGTGAATGGTCAAATGAACTGTGATTATATTCATTCTGTGGTATTTTATTCAGCAGGTAAAAAGAGTGAGGTAGGTATCACTGTGCCATTGTATAGTGGTTAGGAGTGTTAGCTCTGGAGTCAGATTGTCTGTGTTTGGAAACAGCTCTTCAACACTGAAGACAATGAAGACTCTGCATTATGATTTTAATTTAATATGTTGGAGTCATTTTATTTTACTCATAAAATAATTTTTAAGGGAATGATGCCTTTAGCTATGGTCCTAATTTGAAGTGGATCTGCACTTGTTGAGTTCATTAGAATTAGATCAATGAAATTGGAGTCATGGGCAAATAATCATGAGGTCAGGGGTGACAGTTTCTACAATAAATATTCTGACAAATGTGTGTTTTTATTTTTAACAAGCATTCATGATCTCAAGGTTATAAGTCAAAGTCCTGGGCTCTATTAAAATTCTTACTAACAGTTTAAAATGCATATTGTCAAAATTCAAAATAATTACAGATTTATTTGACCTAGAATAAATTTAATAAATAAAATAAATAAATTTAATACTAGAATTTAAATACTTACCTTCCCTCTTAGCTATCAAAAAAGAGGCTAATTGTTAATTCATAGCTTTGGATTCGGAAAGCATTTTACCCTGAAGTTTTCTGCAATTGAAGCTGAAATCTTTCTAGAATCTTTTATTTTATGGTGGAATATAGTTGATTTACAATGCTGTGTTACTTTCAGGTGTACAGCAATCTGATTTAGCTCTACATGTTCATATATCTGTTCTTTTTCAGATTCTTTTCCCATATAGGTTATTACATACTATTGAATACAGTTCTCTGTGCTATACAGTAGTCCTTGTTGATCATCTATTTTATATACTATAGTGTGTATATGTTAATCCCCATCTTTTAATTTACCCCACCTATCTTTTCCCTTTGTGCGTGTGTGCTAAGTCGTTTCTGTAGTGCAACTCTTTGTGACCCCATGAACTGTAGCCCACCAGGCTCCTCTGTCCATGGGATTCTCCAGGCAAGAGTATTGTAATGGATTACCATGTGAGGTGATACCTCACTGTAGTTCTGGTTTGCCTTTCTCTGATAACTAGTGATGGTGAGAAGCTGATGTCCTCTTGTTTCAAGTTAATTTTGATCAAAAGTCACATTAAATATCTGGGGTTATGATTTTTAATTCTACTTTGGCTACAAGCTATGTGACTATGGAAGCTCATTTCTTCCCTCTGTGCTTCAGTTTCTTCACTGTGAGATGATGCTACCAGTACCACCCTCAAAGGGTTGCTATGAGGATCAAATTAGAGAATATGTTCCCAGGTGGCACAGTGGTAAAGAATCCACTTGCCAATGCAAGATATGCAGGAGACACAGACTTGATCCCTGGGTGAGGAAGATCCCCTGGAGGAGGAAATGGCAACCCACTCCAGTACTCTTGCCTGGAAAACTCCATGGACAGAGGAACCGGGCAGGCTTCAGTCCATGGAGTCGCAAAGAATTGGATATGACTGAGTGACTGGCCACACATCAGTATTCAGAAGAATATTTGACTCAAAGCTGGCATTATTAAACATGGAAAGAGTGCTCTAAGGCATAGAGGGTGAAAAAAATCAAGTTGTAGAAGAATGTATCCAGTATCCAGTATGATGCTGGATCCAGAACAGTATCCAGTATGATACTGTTTATATAAAAATTCTCAAAAAAATTCTGAATGCTTTTCATGGGTCAATGTACAGGCATGTAAACACAAAAAACAAGATCTGAAAAAATATTTTGGAAATTGATGTCAGTGCTCATCTCTGGAGAGGGGAGGGAGGAACTAGATTACCTGAAAATGTGGGTAAGGGGACTTTAGCTTTTTTGGTAACATTATTTTAATTTTTACATGATAGATTTATTGATAATATTTATGCAGTTAAAAATTACTAAGACAACCTATTTGTCTCAGAGAAAGCCACCTAATGGGTTTATTAAGGATTACAAAAGTAATTCACAATTTGAATTCAAACTGAAGAAAGTAAATGATTGTTACATATGAAAATATTATCTTAATAAAACTGAAATTTTTGTTTTTTAAAAAATTTTGGGTAATAATTCAGACCTGCTGTTAACATTTATTTATTTAATTTGCTAAGAAAACAACAATCTGAAGTTTGTTTTCAGGCTTTTTTTCCCCTTAAAATGTTTCAAATTTTTTCAGTTTTGAAGTGCATTTTTAATTCCCCAAGTAAGTTGCTTGCTATTAGTAGTTTGGCAGAAGTGATACAGTTGTTTCTTTTGTACTGTATATATTCACAGCCAGGATCAATCGGCATAAATCAACACTGTCTCTTTTACAGTTTTTAATAGTTTATGTCAATTTGTTAAATTATGAAAGCCATTTTGGTCTACTAGCTCCACTAATGAATTATGCATCAATCAGTTTTCATCTTTGTTATTTTTAAGATATATTGGCAAATTCTCAGTTATAGACCATAGACCTGCACTGAAATACTGTGTTCGCTCTACTTCTCTCTCCAGGTAGGAGAACTGATAAAAATGTATATCTGAGAGTCACAGTAGGGATAGAGCATTGATTAAGCAAATAATTTATGAATGCTGTTAAGAGCCAGGAGAGGCTACAGATAGATCGGAGAACTTTTAACATAGTGGCTGTCAAGTTTTAGTTTGCGTCAGAATCTCCAAAGATTTCTTTAAAATGCAGATTCCTGGATCCTATTCCCAGAGAGAGCATCAGAGCATTCTGAGGCAGGCGGATTATGGGCTGTATGTTGAGAAGCATTGCTGGAGACCCACTGTTAGCTACTGCTGCTGCTCCCACATACTAGTTTCAAGGGCTGCCCTGGTCCAAAATATAACCTGTTTTTTCTTCACCTGCCCTAGAGGTTAGGAAACAAAAGTATACCACACTGGTGGGGAGGAGATCAGGCTGTTGAGGGTTCTAAGAGCCATTGGAATAGGTGGCTCATGTATCTTCAGGTTAAGAGTCTTCATGCATCCTTGAAAAATGAAATAAAGAATAGAGCAAGTAGGTCTATAGGCTGACTTTTTATTTCTCATATCTTCACACTACACATAAGGTCCCCATTAGAACTTGCAGCCCATATGTGCTCAATGAGATGCCCTTTTTCATCAAAAAAAAAAAAACCAAACTTTTATCTTCAGGAGCTCAAGTTCATGCATTCTCCTGAGGGACTGCTAATTTATTTTGTAATTTATGATTAGGCAACAAATATATGTACTAATTGTGTTGTTGTTTTCAGTTGCTCAGTTGTGTCCACCTCTTTGGGACGCATGGACTGCAGCATGCCAGTCTTCCCAGTTCTTTGCAATCTCCTGGAGTTTGCTCAAATTCATGTCCATTGAATCAGTGATGCCATCCAGTCCTCTGTCATCCCCTTCTCCACCTGCCCTTGCTCTTTCCCACCTGCCCTCAATCTTTCCAAGCATCAGGGTCTTTTCCAAGGAATCAGCTGTTTGTATCAGGTGGCCAAAATATTGGAGCTTCAGCATCAGTCCTTCCAATGAATATTCAGGGCTAATTTCTTTTTGAATTGCCTGGTTTGATCTCCTTGCTATCCAAGGGACTCTCAAAAGTCTTTTCCAGCCCCACAGTTCAAAAGCATCAATTCTTGGGCTCTCAGCCTTTTTTATGGTCCAACTCTCACATCTATACATGACATACATCTATACATAGCTTTGACTATATGGACCTTTGTTGGCAAATTGATGTCTCTATTTTTTTAAAGTGCTGTCTAGGTTTGTCATAGCTTTTCTTCTAAGGAGCAAGCATCTTTTAATTTTCCCTCCTTCAAGACACCCATGTCTCAATCTCTAGAACCTGTAATCATGTTACATTTCATGGCAAATGGAAATTAAGGTTGCAGATAAAATTAAGGTTGCTAATCAACCAATCTTAAAATAGGAAGATTATCCTGGATTTCCATGTGGCCCCAGTGTAAACTCAAGGGTCCTTAAAAGTAGAAGAGGGAGGTAGAAGAGGAGAACAGAATGATGCAATGTAAGAAGGACTCAACCTGCAATTGCTGGCTTTGAAGATGGAGGGAGGGGACCACTAGCTAAGGGGTGAGGGTTCTAGAAGCCCCTGGGGAAGCCCCAAGGAAATGGATTCTCCCCTGGCGCCTCCAGATGGAAATGCAACCTTGTTGACCTCTTGATTTTAATCCAGTGAGATTCTTGTCAAATTCCTGGCATACAGAACTGTAAAATAATAAATTTGTATTAGTTAAGCCCTGGATTTGTGGTTGTTACAGTAGCACTAGGAAATAAATGCACTAGACAAGGCCTCTTGGGTCACAGTCCCTTAATCTAAAACAGTAATTTTTTTCCTATGGGAACATTAACCAGAATGGAAGACAAGTTTGGGAGATACCTGGAGGTACATGAAAACCTGATGACTTCCTCAAATCCCAACATACATGCGAAATATGTTCATACAGAGACCCCACTTCAACAACAGTGACCCTGACCTGCTTCTGGGGCTGTATTTTCACTTCTGTAGTTGCCTGTAATTCTGAGGCCCTTTCCTTCCCCACACAGCAGCCTTCTACATGCATCCAGTTGTTTCTACACCATCATGAGGAATTCTGTACAAGTCCTTCCTCCAGAGAGGATAAAGAAGTTTTCTTTCCATTAAGAGAATGGTATATTAGGTTTAGTGAGATCAGACATAGGAAGAAAAGAACTTGAAAATCACCCTTCTAACCTTTTTGACTCATGACAAACTTCCAAATTTGGTGCTTGCTTAATAATTAGGCAACTTAGAAAGTTGGTTTCACCTTTGTGGAAGTATTGGTTCTAGTTTTTCTGCAAGAGATGTGACTTTTTTTTAAATTAATAAATTGTTAATGCATTTATTTATTCACTCAATTAAAAAAGTTAATACTATTGTGATCAAATATCTAATATTCAAGCTCTTTATCACAATTTATATTCCATCTGACCAACATGAGACCTTTGAAACAGTCTAAACTTGTCTGACTTGTTAATCGTTAGTGATCTAATTATAGGAAAACATCATCTGTTAAACATAAAGAATACATTTGACTAGATGGAATGACAGGTGCTCACCTTATGAGAAACACATTCAAATCCTTTGCTGTGCTTATAGCAGTAACTCAATTTTCCTTTACTGGGGTCTTGCCCTTTCATTGCCATTTTTGATGAATACGTGTCTACAAAGTATTATTCTTGCAGTTTGTTTTCTACTTCATTTTTCTTTGATTTTTCAAAAGTTCTAGAATCTCTTTTCCTGGGGAAAGATTCAGACCACGGTCAAGGTACATCTTTTGCCTCCCTGTTCTCCCTCTTCTCCTCTTACATCTGCAGAGAAGCTGGACACTCTGGTGGCTGTGGGAGACTAGTGGATTATTAAAACTGGGGCCCGTCTCCCCAGGACCCCTTCACTTGCCAGCCAAGCCAACTACCTTTCTCCTCCCATGGCTGTATCTCCTGAAATTGTTGATATCACATTTTCATGTACCAGGAAAGTGATTTATCCCTCCTGAGTGAAAACAGATCTTCCCCCAAATCTGCCTGTCCTAGTAAACGCTCAAGTACAATAATTCTGTTTGTTAATAAGGAACTAGAATGAAAATTCAGAGGGTTCAGTGGATGGGCAGCCCACTACCCTCAGGGTGGGCTGTGGGCTGCCTATGTTTTTCCGGATGCCCAGGGGTTGTGTGAGCTCTCTGTGAATGCTGACTACTGACTTGCTTGGTAGAAGTCAGATGGCTTATTTCTGTTTGGTGACAGCTTATCTTTTCTACCTTTTAGGAAACAGTTCTAAGGGCCCAGCTTCTAAGCCTGTGTCCCTTCATTCTCTTTCTCCAGTGAGTCTCCAGCCTCGGGGGCTGCTGTGAAGAAGATGCTGCTGAACTACGGAGCTGAAGAACTGTGCATGAGGGGCTCAGGAGGAGGGCATGCCCCCTGCTCTGCACCAGCACTGGGGCTCTGTCTGTACTCCATTTGTGCTGACCAGTCTCAGCCCAGATAATCAGCTTCAGGGGTCAGCAAGCCATGTCTGGGGAGCGTGAGAAGAACTGAGCTCCATCCAGTGGTAGGCTTGTCCAGCAGCCACAGGGAGGGACTGGAAGAATCCATGTGGCCCAAAGCAAACAAAGCTAGGGGATTATCCTGAGTTTTAAGTTGAGAAGACAATAGACCGTCTATAGATCAGTCACCCAAGAGAGAGGGTCCAGAGGAAGGAGTGGACTCAGAGCGATTTCCTTCTGCTCTTTGGGATTCGTGCAAGTTGAATATGAGGGGCTCAGGAGGAGGGCATGCCCCCTGCTCTGCACCAGCACTGGGGCTCTGTCTGTACTCCATTTGTGCTGACCAGTCTCAGCCCAGATAATCAGCTTCAGGGGTCAGCAAGCCATGTCTGGGGAGCGTGAGAAGAACTGAGCTCCATCCAGTGGTAGGCTTGTCCAGCAGCCACAGGGAGGGACTGGAAGAATCCATGTGGCCCAAAGCAAACAAAGCTAGGGGATTATCCTGAGTTTTAAGTTGAGAAGACAATAGACCGTCTATAGATCAGTCACCCAAGAGAGAGGGTCCAGAGGAAGGAGTGGACTCAGAGCGATTTCCTTCTGCTCTTTGGGATTCGTGCAAGTTGAATCACCCAGCAGCATCCAGCAGTCCCCACAACTGAGAAGTGTAAGTCTTCTTTCCCTTTTTCTTCCTATCTAGTGGGCAAAATGGCACCCCACTCCAGTACTCTTGCCTGGAAACTCCCATGGATGGAGGAGCCTGGAAGGCTGCAGTCCATGGGGTCGCTGAGGGTCGGACACGACTGAGCGACTTCACTTTCACTTTTTGCTTTCATGCATTGGAGAAGGAAATGGCAGCCCACTCCAGTGTTCTTGCCTGAAGAATCCTAGGGACGGGGGAGCCGGTGGGCTGCCATCTATGGGGTCACACAGAGTCAGATGCGACTGAAGTGACTTAGCAACTTAGCAGCAGTGGGCAAAAAGACTGCCCCATGTGTTTCTGTTCCCTCAGCCTCTGCCTGTAGCCTGCTGCAGGACTGATGAACATAAACAGGAATGGAAGAGTGGAGAGCCTGAGGTTTTATTTTGCCGTAGCAGCAAGGGAGTAACCAGGGAGGAGTGTATCCAGGAGAGGGGGGAAGTGCACTTTCTAAACCTTCTCCTGGGAGACAGACCAGCACAGAAGTTTTCTTTTTACAAAGAAGCTCTGCCGGGAGATTCCCAAGTTTCTTCATGGTTTTAATCAACAATTGATCTAATGGCTCTGTAGTCCCTGGGGCTGTTCCTTATGGCTGTGAACACTTTGCTTCAGGGGATGCCCAGCACTTCTTAGGCATCCAGGGGTCAGATAGTGTCAGATAGTTCAGATGGGTGTCAGGAATAGGCAGACCGGCTCCAGCGCCCTGGCCATACTTCTCTGTCTCCAGTTAGTGCCTGAAGTGCACCTGGTCAGATCTGGCTTTTCCCAGTTGCTCCCACTAGGAGTCCCTAAGGTCCTCTTCCAAGATGGAGCCTCAGGCCAGCTCATTTTCCAAGCCTGGCTTGTAGAGGAATGTCCATATGTAAGGTAAGGTAAGATAAAGTCACTCAGTTGTGTCCGACTCTTCGTGACCCCGTGGACTGTAGCCCACTAGGCTTCTCTGTCCACGGGATTCTCCAGGCAAGAATACTGGAGTGGATTGCCATTTCCTTCTCCAGGGAATCTTGCCGACCCAGGGATCGAACCCAGGTCTCCCGCATTGGAGGCAGACGCTTTAACCTCTGAGCCACCAGGGAAGACGAGGAATGTCCATAGCTTCCATTTAAGAGCCTGGAACAGTCTTATTAACATTAGTAACAATAACAACTGTAAGTAACATTTATGGAGTACTTTGTATATACCAGGCATTTTATAAATTCTTTATAAAAATCCTCATAGCTGTAGAAGTGCAGCAACAGACATTGGGATACATGCGTCTCTTTCAGTTACAGTTTTCTTAGGGTATATGCCTAGTAGTGGGATTGTTGGGTCAAATGGTAGTTCTATTCCTAGTTTTTAAAGAAATCTCCATACTGCTCTCCATAGTGGCTGTATCAATTTACATTCCCACCAGCAGTGCCAGAGGGTTCCCTTTTCTCCACATCCTCTCCAGCATTTATTGTTTGTAGATTGTTTTAATGATGGTCATTCTGACCCCTGTGAGGGGATACCTCATTGTGGTTGTGATTTGCATTTCTCTAATGAAGAGCGCTTTTGAGCATCTTTTCATGTGTTTGTTGGCCATCTGTCTGTCTTTTTTGGAGAAATGTCTGTTTAGGTCTTCTGTCCAGTTTTTGATTGGGTTGTTTGTTTTACTGGTGCTGAGCTGCATGAGCTGTTTGTATATTTTGGAGATTAATCCTTTGTCAGTTGTTTTGTTTGCATTTTCTCCCGTTCTGAAGGTTGCTTTACAATCTTGTTTATTGTTTCCTTTGCTGTGCAAAAGGCTTTAAGTCTCATTTGTTTACTTTTGTTTTTTTTAATTTCCTTTACTCTAGGAGCTGAGTCAAAGAGGATCTTGCTGTGATGTATGGTCAAAGAGTGTACTGCCTGTGTTTTCCTCTAAGAGCTTTATCATTTCTGGCATTACATTTAAATCTTTAATCCATTTTGAGTTTATTTTTGTGTGTGGTGTTAGAAAGTGTTCTAGTTTCATTCTTTTACATGTAGTTGTCCAGTTTTCTCAGTATAACTTATTGAAGAGAATATGCTTTCTCCATTGTATATTTTTGCCTCCTTTAAGACAAGGTGCCCATAGGTGAGTGGGCATGGAAGTAGCCTAGATATCCATCGACAGATGAATGGATACAGAAATTGTGGTACATATATACAATAGAATATTTCTCAGTTTTAAAAAAGACTCATTTGAGTCAGTCCTAATCAGGTAAGTGAACTTAGAGCCTATTATACAGAGTGAAGTAAGCCTGAAAAGAAAGACAAATATTGTATATTAATGCATGTGCATGGAATTTAGAAAGATGGTACTGATAAACCTATTTGCAGGGCAGCAATGAAGATGCAGACATAGAGAACAGGCTCGTGGACCCAGAGGGAGAAGAGGGTGGGAAAGAATAGCATGGAAACATACACATTACCTTATGTAAAATAGATAGCAAGTGGAAATTTGCTGTGTGACACAGGGAGCTCAACTTGGTGTTCTGTGACAACCTAGAGGAGTGGGATGGGGAGGGAGATGGGATGGGGGTTCAGGAGGGAGGGGGCATATGTATACCTGTGGCTGATTCACGTTGATGTATGGCAAAAACCAATGCAATTTTGTAAAGCAATTATCCTCCAATTAAAACAGAATCCTCATTACTGATGCACAAGACAGGCATTAGCAATCCCACTTTCAGACAAGGGAAACATAGCTTAGGGAATGTAAGTTACCTACCCTAGGTCATGGGGCTGGTGGGTGATAATGTGTGACTCAAGTTGGTGTGTTGAATCATCATGCAACGCAGCTCATGAGTTTCTTTTTTAATACCACAAAGATGGTCACACTTGTCAAGACTCGGGGAGGTCTTGAGTGGTGGGGTCACCTGACCGGGTGGATACGTTTTATAGTCAGACAGACCTGATGTTAAATTCCAACTTTGTCAGTAGTTATGTGACTTAAGTGTTACTTGACCTCTTGGAACCTCAGTTTCCTTTTCTGTAGTTCAGTTCAGTCGCTCAGTCGTGTCTGACTCTTTGTGACCCCATGAATCGCAGCACGCCAGGTTTCCCTGTCCATCACCAGCTCCCGGAGTTCACTCAAACTCATGTCCATCAAGTCCGTGATGCCATCCAGCCATCTCATCCTCGGTCGTCCCCTTCTCCTCCTGCCCCCAATCCCTCCCAGCATCAGGGTCTTTTCCAATGAGTCAACTCTTCGCATGAGGTGGCCAAAGTACTGGAGCTTCAGTTTTAGCATCGTTCCTTCCAAAGAAATCCCAGGCTTGATCTCCTTCAAAATGGACTGGTTGGATCTCCTTGCAGTCCAAGGGACTCTCAAGAGTCTTCTCCAACACCACAGTTCAAAAGCATCAATTCTTTGGCGCTCAGCCTTCTTCACAGTCCAACTCTCACATCCATACATGACCACCGGAAAAACCATTGTGATGCCATCCAGCCATCTCATCCTCGGTCGTCCCCTTCTCCTCCTGCCCCCAATCCCTCCCAGCATCAGGGTCTTTTCCAATGAGTCAACTCTTCGCATGAGGTGGCCAAAGTACTGGAGCTTCAGTTTTAGCATCGTTCCTTCCAAAGAAATCCCAGGCTTGATCTCCTTCAAAATGGACTGGTTGGATCTCCTTGCAGTCCAAGGGACTCTCAAGAGTCTTCTCCAACACCACAGTTCAAAAGCATCAATTCTTTGGCGCTCAGCCTTCTTCACAGTCCAACTCTCACATCCATACATGACCACCGGAAAAACCATAGCCTTGACTAGGCGGACCTTAGTCGGCAAAGTAATGTCTCTGCTTTTGAATATACTATCTAGGTTGTAACCTCTTCTGTAACCTGGGTCTAATTATACCTACTTCATGCTGGGTGATTTTGAGATCAAAAAAGATAATGCTGGGTTTCCTAAATTTCATGTCTTTATGGTTTCTGCCAATTATTTAAAATTTGCCATAGGTTGACTTAAAGAAAAACAAGTAATTGAAAAAGGAAATCATATTACTACCATGAATGAAAAGCCATAAATGGAATATAACTAAAAATCCATAATTGTTTTAGGTAGAATTAATGTTTTTTGTATCTTTAAAATGACCCATGGTTATAACCAGAAGCCCATATGCCATAGAAAATACTGAGATGCTGTTATAAAGTGCCTAGATCAGAGCTCAGCACAGCGTAGGTGATCAGTAAGTGGTAGCCATTCTCCTCCTGCCCATCTCCTTTCTTCTTATCCCTATTTTGGTGCCCATTTTCATCCCTGTCCCTGCCACCTTGCCCCGGTCTGCACAGCTGTGCCTCTGCCTTTGTTTCCTCTCAGAACATTCTGCAACAGGCACTATGCCATTCTCCTTGGCCTGTTTGGAAGAGGTTCTGACTATGTCTCCCTTTTGTATAGCTCCTCCAGGAAGGGAGACCCTCCAGGAAGGGCTGCTGTGAGGAGGTACCCTTGGCCCCTTGATGATGTGGCATATGGGACACTGAGCATGACCTTCGGCCTGGCTGCTTGCTGCTGTTCTGGCCCTTAAAATTCATCCTGACTCTCGTACACTGAGGTACCCAGCTACCCCTAAGAGACTAGCCTAAGTCACTACTTTCCCAAAAATCAGTTTAAAAAGAAAAGTGATCTGTGAAGTGATTATGAAGTTGGATTTTTCTTTAGTAAGTTTAAAAAAATTTATTTTAATTCACATAAAATAAAATCCACATTCTGATGTATAGTTATATGGGATTTGATAGATAGAGTCCTATAGTCATCACCACAATCAAGAAACGGAATAGTCTGGTCATTCACACTGCCCTCCAGAATTCCTGCATCTAATTACCCCTTGGTAGTTATATCCTGCCCCCATCTTCAACCTTTGGCTATTGCTGATTGTTTTTATGCCTTTAGTTTTGCCTTTTACAGAATTTCATATAAATGAAGCCAAACAATGCATAGTTTTTCTTGAATATTCCTTGTTTCACTTAGCATGATGCATTTGAGGTTCATCCATGTCATTACTTCTTATCAGTAGTCTGTTTTGTTGTTGAATAGTATTCCATTGTTATGCTATACCAAAACTTTTAAAATTGAACTGTAGTTGATATATTGTGTTAGTTTCAGGTGTATTCCATTAAAGGTAATTGGAAGATACTGAATATAGTCCTCTGTGCTATATAGTAAATCTTGTTGTTTATCTATTTTATATGTAGTAGCACGTATCTGTTAATCTCATATTCCTAGTTTATCCCTTCCCCCAACTTTCCCCTTTGGTAACCATAAGTTTGTTTTCTAAGTCTGTGAGTCTGTTTCTGTTTTGTATATAGATTCATTTGTATTATTAGATTCCACATATAAGTGGTATCATATAATATTTGTCTTTATCCTACTTACTTCACTCAATGTGATTGTCTCTAGATCCATCCATGTTGCTGCAAATGGCAGGCATGATTTCATTCTTTTTCATGGCTGAATGGCTGAGTAATATTCCATTGTGTGTATATGTATGTGTGTGTGTGTGTGTGTATCAACTCTTCCTTATCCATTCATTTGTTGCTTCCATGTCTTATGAGTATTATTAGTTCAATCACTCGGTCGTGTCTGACTCTTTGTGGCCCCATGGACTGCAGCACGCCAGGCCTCCCTGTCCATCACCAACTCCCGATGTTTACTCAGAGTCATGTCCATTGAATCGGTGATGCCATCCAACCATCTCCTCCTCTGTTGTCCCCTTCTCCTTCCGCCTTCAATTTTTCCCAGGATCAGGGTCTTTTCCAATGAGTCAGTTCTTCACACAGAGAAGGCAATGGCACCCCACTCCAGGACTCTTGCCTGGAAAGTCCCATGGACGGAGGAGCCTCTTAGGCTGCAGTCCATGGGGTTGCAAAGAGTCAGACACGGCTGAGTGACTTCACTTTCCATTTCACTTTCCACTTTCATGCACTAGAGAAGGAAATGGCAACCCACTCCAATGTTCTTGCCTGGAGAATTCCAGGGATGGCAGAGCCTGGTGGGCTGCCGTCTATGGGGTCGCATAGAGTCGGACATGACTGAAGTGACTTAGCAGCAGCAGCAGCAGCAGTTCTTCACATAAGGTGACCAAAGTATTGGAGTTTCAGCTTCAATGTCAGTCCTTCCAATGAACACTCAGGACTGATTTCCTTCAAGATAAACTGGTTGGACCTGCCTGCAGTCCAAGGGACTCTCAGAATCTTCTCCAACACCACAGTTCAAAAGCATCAATTCTTCGGCACTCAGCTTTCTTTATAGCCCAACTCTCACATCCATACATGACTACTGGAAAAACCATAGGCTTGACTAGATGGACCTTTGTTAGCAAAGTAATGTCTCTGCTTTTTAATATGCTGTCTAGGTTGGTAACTTTCCTTCCAAGAAGTAAGTGTCTTTTAATTTCATAGCTGTAGTCACCATCTGCAGTGATTTTGGAGCCCTAAAAAACAAAGTCTGTTACTGTTTTCCATTGTTTCCCCATCTATTTCCCATGAAGTGATGGCACCAGATGCCATGATCTTAGTTTTCTGAACGTTGAGCTTTAAGCCAACTTTTCACTCTCCTCTTTCACTTTCATCAAGTGAAGTCACTGGAAGTGAAGTCACTCAGTCGTGTCTGATTCTTTGCCACCCCATGGACTGTAGCCTATCAGGCTCCTCCATCCATGGGATTTTCCAGGCAAGAGTGCTGGAGTGGATTGCCATTTCCTTCCCAAGGGATCTTCCTGATCCAGGGATTGAACTCGAGTCTCCCACATTGCAGGCAGACAGTTTACCGTATTCTTCCCTTTCTGCCATAAGGATGGTGTTATCTGCATATCTGAGGCTATAGATATGTCTGTTCATGGAAGATGTATGAGGTTATGTTCCATGTCTTAACTGTTATAAATAGTGCTACTATGAACACTGAGATGCATGTATTTTTTTGAATTAGAGTTTCATCCTTTCCCGATACATGCCCAGGAATGGGATTGCTGGATCATACTGTAGCTCTACTTTTAGTTTCATAAGGAAACTTCACACTGTTTTTTATAATGGCTGCACCAATTTACATTCCTTCCAACAGTGTAGGTGGGTTCCCTTTTTTCCACACCCTTTCCAGGATCTATTATTTGTAGTTTTTTTTTTTTTTTTGATAGCCACTCTGACTGGTATGTAGCGTTACTTCATTGTCATTGTGATTTGCATTTCTCTAATAACTAGTAGTGTTGAAGATCTTTTATGAGCCTGTTGTTCATCTATATGGGTTCTTGGAGAAATAATGTAGTAATACTTAGCTTTTTGTCCATTTTTTGGCTGGGTTTGAGGTGGTTTTCTGAGTTGTTTGAGCCATTTGTGTATTTTGGAAATTAATCCACTGTCAGTTTCATCATTTGTAAATATCTTCTCCCATTCTGTAGGTTATCTTTTCATTTTGTTTCTGGCTTCCTTTGCTGTGAAAAACCTTATAAATTTGATTAGGTCCTATTTGTTTAATTTTACTTTTAGTTCTTTCAGTTCAGGATGCTGATCTAAAAAAGTTTTGCTATAATTTATATCAGAATGTTTTGCCTATGTTCTCTTCTAGAAGTTTAATGGTATCATGTCTAAAAGTTAAGTCTTTAAGTCATTTTGACTATATTTTTGTATGTGGTGTGAGGGAGTGTTCTAACTTCATTGATTTATGGCTGTCCAGCTGTCCCAGCACCACTTGCTGAAGAGATTGTCTTTTCTCCATTGTATATTCTCGCTTCCTTTGTTGAAGATTAATTGACTGTAAGGGCATAAGTTTATTTCTGGGCTCTCTATTCCATTCCATTGATCTATATATCTGTTTTTGTGCCAGTACCACACTGTATTGATTACTGTAGCTTTGTATCATTGTCTGAAGTCTAGGAGAGTTATGCCTCCAGCTTTGTTATTTTTTTCTCAGGATTGTTTTGGTGGTCCTGGGTCTTTTATGATTTCATATAAAATTTTATATTATTTGTTCTAGCTCTGTTGCCACAATTTTAAAATCCATTTCCCAGTGAGGGACATTTGGAATGTTTCCAGATTATGATGATTACAAATAAAACTGCTATAAACATTCACATACAGGTTTTTGTGTGAACAAAACCTGTTTAAATTTCACTTTGATAAACCCAGGAGTGAGACTGCTGAATTATATGTTAGGTGTATGTCTAACTTTACGGAAAAGCACCAATTTTCCAGTTGTTGCACCATTTAACATTCCCACCAACAGTGTATGAGAGTTCTAATCTTCCACATCCTTGTCAACACTTGGCATGATCATGTTGGTTTTTTTTGTTGTTGTTGTTTTTGTTAGATTTTAGGTATTATAACAGGTATGTAGAAGAATACCATTGTTTCTAAAAATTGAAATACAATTCACATACCATAAAGCATCTTTTTAAAGTACAGAATTCAATGGTTTTCATCCAAAAGTAAGAAGCCATCACCAGTAATTCTACAACATTTTCATCACTCCAGAAAGAAACCCCATACCTATTGGCAAGCACTTCCACTTCCCTCTACCTACAGGCTCTAGAAACCATTAATCTTCTTTATGTTTCCATGGATTTGCCTGTTCGGGACATTTCATATAAGTGTACATACCTTTCACAGCTGGTTCCTTTTACTGAGCATAATGTTTTCAAGTTTCATCCATATTGTAACATATGATTAATTCCTTTTTGTGGCTAATACAGTTGGTTTTCCTTATTCACAGTAATTCTAGTCTATGAAGTCACTGCAAATAATGAATTAGCAGATATTGAACCCTTGATTCTAGGAGAAATATATACATATATATCACATAGATTATAATCTTAAATCTGAAAAGTAACTCATTCTGGTAGATTCTAATTTCTTTCTTTCTTTCCTTTCTCTCTCTTTTCCTTTCTCGTTCTCTCTCCCTGGGATAGGAGATTCAGAAGTGTTAAGTAACTTCTTGATGCTGCCTCACTAACAGGTACCAGGCCAGGTAGGAATACAAATCCCGTCAAGCTGGCCCCAGAGCTTCCTGCTCTACACTGTGCTACCCCTAATTGGCTTGTCCACTGAGCACTTCTGCATGAAGCTGAAAAAAGCATGCAGAGTCACCTTTCCCATCTCAGCTGGACATGAGCACTGCAGGAGGCTCAACATTTTTGCTGCTCTGCACTGGTTGGTCAGTTCTAAACCTTGAGGAAAGCCACAAAGGAAGCCAAACTACTAGCAGCAAGTTTGTTGGTGAAGCTGCAACTGGGGCAAGACAACCTGGTTGTAATGACAGGTTGGTGCATGGTTATGCCCGCAGTCAGAGGGTTGAGGTCCAGCTCTGCCATTTGTCAACTGTGAATGTCTGGGCAATGCACTTCACTTACCCGAACCCCAGTTTTTTTACCTACTAAGGAGCAGTGATGACGACAGCTAGCTTTTCATCATCTTGTATCACAGTGGGATTCATTTCCACTCAGGCAGCAACTTCTTTTTCTGATTTGCTGAAGGCAGAAATAGTAGCTTTATGGGTTCTGAGCTCTGTTCTTTCTGGAAATTCATGGACTCACAGCCTATTTTGTAGATGCACGACTTCTAGCAAGTGGCTACCTTAGTTGTGTGGTGTGTCATAAAAGCCTCATGAAGTATAATTTTGAAGAGTTAGTAACGAACATGAGCTGAGAAGTTAAGCAGCCCTGGTCGAGAAGGGAGGGATGAGGGAAATGCACACAGTGAGAATGATGCAAAGTTTGGATACTCAGTCATGTCTGACTCTTTGCGACCCCATGGACTGCAGCCCACCAGGCTCCTCCGTCCATGGGATTTTCCAGGCAAGAGTGCTGGAGTGGGGTGCCACTGCCTACCATATGTAAAATAGAAAGCCAGTGGAAATTGGCTGTATGACTCAAGGAACTCATACTGGTTCTCTGTAACAACCTAGAGGAGTGGGAAAGGGTGGGAAGTGGGAGGGAGGTTCAAGAAGGAGGGGACATCATATGTACACCTATGGCTAACTCATGTTGATGTATGGCAGAAATGAAACCAATACTGTAAGACAATTATCCTTCAATTATAAATTAAAAAAAAGAACAGTGTTGAAGTTCTAGCAACCACAAGAGAGACAGAAACTAGTGTGGAACTTGGGGGGTGTTTGCACAGAGGACAGTATACCTTATCTGTTCATCTAGGAAGGGGGATGAGTTGTGCATAGAAGGCAATGTGCTGAGGCAGTGTGCTAGAGTCATTATAAGCATGATATAGCTGCCTGTTGTCTCTCCCGTGCCTGGTCCAAAAGAGTAAAAAGAATAGAAAGAATTCAGTGTTTTTAATCTGCCATCAGTTTCCTCCCAGAAGGGAAGGAAGACCCAGAGGGAAGGAAGTAGGGAGTTGTTATCAAGGACTCCATGACAGGAAGAACCCCTGGGGATATTCACTTCCCCAATAACCTTTAGCAAACCTGGCACTTTCCCAAGATTTAGAATCAAAACCAGCATTGGTAGTTAACAACATCAAATAATGTTAGGGAAGAAATTCAGCTGGGTTTGTCCATGGTCCATAAAGGCAGTGGCCGGGACATCCACCTCTGGGATGGGCAGAGGCAGTGGGGAAAGAGGAGGAGCCAGGGACACAGCAGGATGGGGATGAATCCTGTGGCATCATGGCACTGCAGGAACTCAGGGGAGGGTGAGCAGGACCCAGAGGAAGCTCGCTGGAACAGGCTCTGCTCTTTGCCAGGCTAAAGCACTGTGCAGTGCAAGTATTAACTACAGGAGAGAAAGAAAAAAATCCAGGAGCCAGAAAAATCACAGCTATCACAGCACATGACATTAGGCCTCTGCTTTTGGAAAGGGTACATATTTGTACATGGGAGGAAGGCACTGAATGAAAGAAGATTCGGGGAATAGCAGGAAATTAAAAATCACACCAGAAATAGGGTGAGGATCCCACTGCTCTTTGCCGAAGTCTTCAGTAAACAGCAGCTGGGTAGATGATAGATGAAGAAGGCACTCAACTCCCACCCATGGTGTCTTTAGTATAGTCAGTGGTATATAGAAACTGCTGGCTGCAACAGGAACTGAGGGCATAGTAAGTCCTTCTGCAAGACAAAAGGAGGCAATCTAGATGGGAATGCCTCAGCAAAAATCTCTAATCATTTTGGTGCTTTGTGATTGTTCTTGGGGAGCAAGGATTAGAAGCATCAGTATAGAAGTGAGAGGCTTCTAAGACCTGGATTCAAGGTCTCCATCTGTGACCTTGAGCCAGTTCCTAAAATTCTTAAGTCTCAGTTTCTGAATTTTAAAATAGAAGTAACAATAACTGTCTCACTCATCTCATTGGCAGTGGGAAGATCAAATTAAATAAGGTATGTGAAATTGCTTGTTAAAGTGAAACAAGCTGCATTTTAATTTTTTTTAGTTGTATCATGGCTTTTAAGCATTTTTATTATAAGAGCAATAACTTCAGTTGACTTGGATGCCATATTACCAAGGCCAAGTATAAACAGTACCTTCCAAGAGCATAGTTCCAGTTAGTTCTTAATTATATTTATCATTAACACTCTTCTTCCAGGGACATAACTGGCTTTGGGAAACAGATTTGTATTCGTTGGTACTGATAAATTTGTATTGGAATTCTGAAAATGCCACATCACTGAGACAAAAAGCAAAAGCTCCATTGGAGCCTGTTTCCTCCTATATTTAACTTGGGGAAAAGGATCACAATTAAGTATGTAGACCTCAAAAAT
The DNA here is from genome assembly GCA_006408695.1 of Aepyceros melampus. Lineage (NCBI taxonomy): Eukaryota > Metazoa > Chordata > Mammalia > Artiodactyla > Bovidae > Aepyceros > Aepyceros melampus. Next base: position 98,190 of record SJXQ01009364.1, read on the forward strand.
ATTTTTACGTTATCTCACCTGGAGTCAAGTTAGGCAATAAAGTAATGGTGTCTTGAAAGAGACTTTAGGACTTGAGATACTGAATGAGCTACAAAATAAATTCAGTCCAGAATCATGGCCTGGGAATAAGATTCAACTTATTACAGGATATTCAACTCTGTTTCCTGTTTGAAAGGGTTAGTCACCTTGTGCTACAACAGAATATCCCTTCCTTGCAATTAGTTACAACCCTGCATTTTAAGGGGCTAAACATTAAACTCAATATGTCAGCAAATTTGGAAAACTCAGCAATGGCCACAGGACTGGAAAAGGTCAGTTTTCATTCCAATCTCAAAGAAAGGCAATGCCAAAGAATGCTCAAACTACTACACAACTGCACTCATCTCACACACTAGTAAAGTAATGCTCAAAGTTCTCCAAGCCAGGCTTCAGCAATACGTGAACTGTGAATTTTAAGATGTTCAAGCTGGTTTTAGAAAAGGCAGAGGAACCGGAGATCAAATTGTCAACATCTGTTGGATCTCAGAAAAGCAAGAGAGTTCCAGAAAAACATCTATTTCTGCTTTATTGACTATGCTAACGCCTTTGACTGTGTGGATCACAATAAACTGTGGAAAATTCTGAGGAGATGGGAATACCAGACTACCTGACTTGCCTCTTGAGAAATCTGTATGCAGGTCAGGAAGCAACAGTTAGAACTGGCCATGGAACAACAGACTGGTTCCAAATAGGAAAAGGAGCACATCAAGGCTGTATATTGTCACCCTGCTTATTTAACTTATATGCAGAGTACGTCATGAGAAATGCTGGGCTGGAAGGACAAGCTGGAATCAAGATTGCCGGGAAAAATATCAATAACCTCAGATATGCAGAGGACACCACCCTTATGGCAGAAAGTGAAGAGGAACTAAAAAGTCTCTTGATGAAAGTGAAAGAGGAGAGTGAGAAAGTTGGCTTAAAGTTCAACATTCAGAAAATGAAGATCATGGCATCTGGTCCCATCACTTCATGGGAAATAGATGGGGAAACAGTGGAAACAGTGGCTGACTTTATTTTTGGGGGCTCCAAAATCACTATAGATGGGGACTGTAGCCATGAAATTAAAAGACGCTTACTCCTTGGAAGGAAAGTTAAGACCAACCTAGACAGCATATTAAAAAACAAAGACATTACTTTGCCAACAAAGGTCCGTCTAGTCAAGGCTATGGTTTTTCCAGTAGTTTATGTATGGATGTGAGAGTTGAACTATAAAGAAAGCTGAGCACCGAAGAATTGATGCTTTTGAACTGTGGAGTTGGAGAAGACTCTTGAGAGTCCCTTGGACTGCAAGAAGAACCAACCAGACCATCCTAAAGGAAATCAGTCCTGAGTGTCCATTGGAAGGACTGATGTTGAAGCTGAAACTACAATACTTTGGCCACCTGATGTAAAGAGCTGACTCACTTGAAAAGACTCTGATGCTGGGAAAGATTGAGGGCAGGAGGAGAAAGGGACAACAGAGGATGAGATTGGTTAGGTGGCATCACCAACTCAATGGGCATGAGTTTGAGTGAACTCTGGGCATTGGTGATGGACAGAGAGGCCTGGTATGCTGCAGTTCATGGGGTTGCAAAGAGTTGGACATGACTGAGCAACTGAACTGAACTGACATTAAACTGGAACATTCTCTGTAAAAACATGAAGGCTTTGTATGGAGAAAAATTTTGATAGTGAGATGCTGACATCACTCATTCTTGGGGCAAGATATTTCAGTCAGGGTCATCTCTCAAACCAGGATAGCAAAGTGTACAATTTTTAGTTGCAGAAAAGAATGATATCAATTTCTTACTAAGTCTGAAAGTATTAGGATGCAGGAAAGGATTTTGCAGCCCAAAATGCTTTGCAACTTATGGATGAAATCATCTTCTGATGAGATGCAGAACTGGTAGTTACAAAATACACAGCACTGGAAATGAATTCACTGATTCATTCATCCTATAGATTTATTAAATATCTATATCCCAAGCACTTTGGTAGCCTCTATAGGGGATATAAATTATCATGATATATAACCTCTATGCTCAAGATGTTTATAGCCTGTGTATTTCTTGCTCTGGGTTACATTTTCATGTCTTAAGCACATGTAAGGATTTTTTTTTTAACAAATTGAGGTGAAATTCACCTAACATAAAATGAACCATCTTAAAGTGAACAATCCAGTGCTATTTGGTACATAGACACTATTGTATAACCATCATCTCTGTCTAGTTCCAAAACACTTTAATCACTCCAAAGTAAAACCTCATCTTAGTAAGCAGTTACTCCCTACCTCCTTTTCCCCCATCCTCCCTTCTTCTCTACCTGTCTCCTTGTATTTACCTATTCGGAGTACTTTATATGAATGCAATCAGACAATAAGTGAGTTTTCATGTCTGGCTTCTTTGACTTAATGTAATGTTTTCAAGGTTCATCCACATTGTTGTTGCCTGTTCCAGTATTTTGCTTTTTTTTTTTTTTTAAACAGCTGAACAGTATTCTATTATATGGATATAACACAATTTATCCATTCATTTGTTGGTGGGTATTTGGGTGTTTCTACCTTTCAGCTAACCAACTAGTTAGTGGAGCTAGTTCTAGCAGAGCTCAGAACTGCAGGAGTGGACATAGCTGCTGATGTGGCCAGGTCAGACTATCTCTGAGGCACCTTCTCTCTGCTACAGAGCTGGGTCGCATCTTGGGGCATTCACAGAAATTCTGGTTAGGACAGCCAGAGAGGATGATGATACGAGGTCACAGAGATGCACAGAACACTCATTTTTAGGTCAGCTCAAATGAAGGAGCTTCCCTGGTGGCTCAGATGGTAGTAAAGAATCTGCCTGCAATTCAGTCCCTGGGTGGGGAAGATCCCTTGGAGAAGGGCATGGCAACTCACTCTGCTATTCTTGCCTGGAGAATTCCATGGACAAAGGAGACTGGAGGGCTACAGTCCATGGGGTCACAAAGAGTTGGACATGACTGAATGACTTCACTACTCATTACCTTTCAGTTATTGTGAATAGTGATACAATGAATATTTGTGTGTAAGTACTTGTTTGAGTACAAGCAAAATCACTGCAGATGGTGATTGCAGCCATGAAATTAAAAGACACTTACTCCTTGGAAGAAAAGTTATGACCAACCTAGATAGCATATTCAAAAGCAGAGACATTACTTTGCCGACTAAGGTCCGTCTAGGCAAGGATATGGTTTTTCCAGTGGTCATGTATGGATGTGAGAGTTGGACTGTGAAGAAGGCTGAGTGCTGAAGAATTGATACTTTTGAACTGTGGTGTTGGAGAAGACTCTTGAGTGTCCCTTGGACTGCAAGGAGATCCAACCAGTCCATTCTGAAGGAGATCAACCCTAAGATTTCTTTGGAAGGAATGATGCTAAAGCTGAAATTCCAGTACTTTGGCCACCTCACGCGAAGAGTTGACTCATTGGAAAAGACTCTGATGCCGGGAGGAATTGGGGGCAGGAGAAGAAGGGGACGACAGGATGAGATGGCTGGATGGCATCACCGACTTGATGGATGTGAGTTTGAGTGAACTCCGGGAGTTGGTGATAGACAGGGAGGCCTGGTGTGCTGCGATTCATGGGGTCGCAGAGAGTCAGATACAACTGAGCGACTGAACTGAACTGATTCAAGTCTTTTGGGTATATATCTAGGAGTGAATTGATGAGTCATATGGTAAGTCAGACTTTATTTTTTTGGGCTCCAAAATCACTGCAGATGGTGACTGCAGCCATGAAATTAAAAGCAGCTTATTCCTTGGAAGAAAAGTTATGAGCAACCTAGATAGCATATTGAAAAGCAGAGACATTACTTTGCCAACCAAGGTCCATCTAGTCAAGGCTATGGTTTTTCCAGTGGTCATGTATGGATGTGAGAGTTGGATTGTGAAGAAAGCTGAGCACCGAAGAATTGATACTTTTGAACTGTGGTGTTGAAGACTCTTGAGTGTCCCTTGGACTGCAAGGAAATCCAACCAGTCCATTCTAAAGGAGATCAGCCCTGGGATTTCTTTGGAAGGAATGATGCTAAAGCTGAAACTCCAGTATTATGGCCACCTCATGAGAAGAGTTGACTCATTGGAAAAGACTCTGATGCTGGGAGGGATTGGGGGCAGGATGAGAAGGGGATGACAGAGGATGAGATGGTTGGATGGCATCACCGACTCGATGGACATGAGTTTGGGTGAACTCTGGGAGCTGGTGATGGACAGGGAGGCCTGGCATGCTGTGATTCATGGGGTTGCAAAGAGTCGGACACGACTGAGTAACTGAACTGAACTGAACTGATGGTAATTCTATAGTTATATTTTTGAGGAGCCACCAAACTGTCTTCCACAGTAGCTGCATCATTTTAGATTTCTACAGCAATGCACACGGGTTCGCATCTCCATACCCTAGTTAAACTTGCTATCCTTGTTATTTTCAAGATTTTTTTATTTTAGCCATCCTTGTGGGCATGAAGTGGTATCTCACTGTGGTTTTGATTTGCATTTTTCTAATGAGTAATCTAGCTCAGCTGGTAAGAATCCACCTGCAATGCGGGAGACCCTGGTTCTATTCCTGGGTTGGGAAGATCCACTGGAGAAGGGATAGGTTTCCCATTCCAGTATTCTTCGACTTCCCTGGTGGCTCAGGCAGTAAAGAATCCGCCTGCAATGTGGGAGATCTGGGTTTGATCCCGGGTTAGGAAGATGCCTTGGAGAATGGAAGGGCTACCCAGTCCAGTATTCTAGCCTGGAAAATTCCATGGACTGTATGGTCCATGGGGTCACAAAGAGTTGGACATCACTGAGCAACTTTCACTTTCAATGAATTATCATGCTAGCATCTTTTCATGTGACATTAAATATTTTTACGAATATTAGATAACCAAGCTGAGTAATGATGCCAGGTCATCTGAAAGGCATGATCTACTTTGTCCCTGGAAGGGAGTGGGGCATGAGATCATAGAAGAAAGGAATGGTAAGTTTTGAGAGGAGGAGGAGCAGAGAAGAGAAGGCCAGGCTGGTCTTAGCTTGAGTTTGGGGGAGGGGAGAAGTTGTATAAGAACATTTGGGAGAGGAGATACCTAGGCAGTAAGGGTATGGACTGAGGGCTTTGTGTATTGGTGATTTTACATTAATGGCAAAATAGCTTGAGTAATCCCAGGGAGATAAATGTGATGGTAGGACCAGCCTTCTTATTTCATGGTTTCTCTAAGAGTGACTACTATGCTGATGAATAAATGACCTATATTGTTCAGGGAGAAGAAGCAGAACTATGGATTGGTCATCAGAAAACCACTATGGCTGAGATCACAGGTGAAAGCAGCCTTTATCTGAGATAAGAAAGGTGAGAGTGCCTTGAGAAAATCAAGATTCTACCAGATTGGGGAGTAGTGAAAGCCTTTTTTTAAAAAACCAAAATTTTGGGGTAAGTAGAATGACCCACTCCAGTGTTCTTGCCTGGAGATTCCCAGGGATGGGGGAGCCTGGTGGGCTGCCGTCTATGGGGTCGCACAGAGTTGGACATGACTGAAGTGACTTAGTAGCAGCAGCAGCAGCAGCAGAATGAATTAATCTTTTAAGGATTATATTTATTTATTTAATTGGAGTATGCTTGCTTTACAATGTTACGTTAGTTTCTGCTGTACAGCACAATGAATCAGTCACACGTATAAATACGTCCCCTCTTCCTTAGATTTCCATTCATGTCACCACAGATATTGAGTAGAGTTCCCTGCGCTATACAGCGTGTTCTCATTAGTTATCTAATTTATACATAGTAGTGTATACATGTCAATCCCAGTCTCTCAATCCATCCTACCCCCTCAGCCCTCTTGATGTCCATACGTTTGTTCTCTATATCTGTGTCTCTGTCTGCTTTGCACATAAGTTTCACCTATATCATTTTTCATTTCTATGCCATTTTTCATTTCTATACCATTTTTCATCTATACCTATTTTTAAAATGAAGAATTCTTGGCTATTTTCTTGGAATACATATTTTTTTTTCCTATGTATCTGCCATCTCACTCAAAAAAAAACCCATTCTCATCCATAAAATTGCTTTGGAGCCAATATCTGGAAATAGCATTTAAACTCCCTTAAGGGATATTTCTGCTCAGTGAATGATAATCCTGAGCCTTGACCTGGAAAGGTCAGGCTTCATCTTGACTCAGTTCACACCTCTTCCAGTCTCTATGCAGAGTGAGAGCTGTGCTGAGTGTTGAGAACACTGGCTGTAATGACTCTCACGATCAGGCTGAGCATCCTTTTGGCTCCTTTCCCTCCTCATCTTTTGCTGAAACTGCTCTCCCAAAAGGGAATGATAGCTTCTTAACTGCCAGATCCAGTGGCCTTTTCTTAGTTCTTACTTCACCTATTTAGCCTAGTTACCATTTATTGATCAGTTTCTATATAGCAGGCAGATTGCTAAGTACTTTCTAGGTTTGTAGCGTGGTTGTAAATTTAATTCACTGCATAACTTGGGTATTTAGAGGAAAATGTAATATCTTTATTTTATCTCTAAGAGGTTTGGTCTTCTTTTCAAGCCCTAACTCACTGAGGAAAATGATTTAGCTATTCAAATCCATCTCACACTTAGTCCAATTAAATAGTTCCCATAGGTAGCATGGAGAATTTATTGGATTAAAATGCTAAGTTTCTCCCAGATCCTCCCCCTTCTCTTGTTTCTTTTCAAAAGTGTTGTTTAGGGATTTGCAGGGAGGGGGCAACTTTCCATACCGTAGGGCAACATGGAAGAATTGGTGTCCTTAGGGAAGATGCCCTTTTCTCTTCTGGCCTCCTGGTCAATGTCCCTTGTGCACCTGCGTGCTGTTGGCTCTGCTCACAGCTGGCTGAAGTCTGTGGCTGTGCTCTCTTGCTCTGGGCATGCTGAGGTCCTGCTCCCTGGCTAACTTAGTCTCCCTCCACTCTAGCTGATTGAGAGGCTCCTTTGAGATCTGCTGAACCTCCTTTTGGTTCTGGCTCAGGAGGTCTGCATTGGAGACCTTCACCACCACCAAGGAGCTAATCCCTGAATAGTTTCCAAGGCAGAATCTCAGCAGTTGGAGAAACCTACCAGAGTGTGAAAGTGCTAGTTGCTCAGTTGTGTCCAATTCTTGTGACCCCATGGGCTGTAGCCCAGCAGGATCCTCTGTCCATGAAATTTCACAGGCAAGATTACTGGAGTGGGTAGCCAATCCCTTCTCCAGGGCATCTTCCTGACCCACAGATCGAACCCAGATCTCCTGCATTGCAAGCAGATTCTTTACCGTCTGATCTACCAAAGCAACATGGAATTCCAGGGCAGTTTGGGAAAGCTGAATTCTTTCCTCAGTACTAACCTCACTCATCAGATGCATCTCTCCCTCTCTGGCTAAAAGGCCAGAACGAGGAGCCCTGAAGCACGTATCTCCCCACTTTGGTCAGCTACTCCCCTCCAGCTTCTTCTTCCCACAGTCCTCCGGGGCTGGAATGAAGCTGGTCACCTCCTCTTCACCTTCTGATCTGGACACCATTTACATAAAATGAGGGTCTAGTCCTGAACTTGCTTCTGTGTCTACAGGCTTATTGCAGAATCCTAGTTTTGCACACCAGGAGTTGAATATTATCTCAGTCTTACTTTTGTATCCTTTCTGTCACAAACCCTCACTTGCAACAAATTCCATCAGTTGAATGTATTGAGGTCTCTGTAGTCTTGCCTCTAAAGTGTGGTCTACACAGCAGAGTGTCAGGAGTATGGATATAGATGCCACCCAGTCCTCTGAACCAGAATCTGTACTGGAGCAAAATCTTCAGGTGATAAGTGTGAACATCAAAATTTGAGATGCAGTTGACTAGGACAAGTGCCATGTTGCCAAAAAGAATCAATCCTTGGTTGTGTCCAACTCTTTGTGACCCCATGGACTGTAGCCTGCCAGGATGTTATCAAAGATGAAAGAAAAAAAAAACTCGTTAATAAATTTGAAACATTTTTCTGTTGTATATGTATCATTTATTAATAATTTTATTTCATCACATCTCATCAACCATCTCATGTAACCACAGCAGTCCTGGTAGGTGGCTATAGTTCACTCCATCTTACGGCGTGGTGAACAGGCTCAGGAAAGTTAAGTGATGTGCTGGTGACCTCACTCAAGTGGGCCAGGGCACCAGCTCCGAGTCTGGCCTGTCTGACTTCTCAGCTCATGTTCTCAAGCAGGCTATGCCATCCCTCTGGACTGTTCACCACACTCCTCTTAACATCTTCCCTCCCTGTTTGTCACTAAACATGATCTCCTCTTTTACCCACCTTTTAAAATATTTACTTTATTTATTTGGCTATGCCGAGTCTTAGTTGTGGCATGCAGGCTCTTCGATCTTCATTGAGGCATGTGGGATGTTTAGTTGTGGCATTTGAACTCTTAGTTGCAGAATGTGGGATCTAGTTCTCTGACCAGGGATGAACCCGGGCCGCCTGCCTTGGGAGCATGGGGTCTTAGCCACTGGACCACCAGGGAAGTCCCTCTTACCCCTTTGTTTTCCCCATTGCCTGCTTGAGAGTTCTCTGGCTGTTCTCTTTGCTGTCTGGATTTTCTGAGTATTGAATTATTTGGCTGCTGGATTTCTGACCCCTGCCTGCTCTACAGTGTTCTAGTCTGTATCTCTCATTTGTAAGTATTCATGTCTCCTTAGCTCATGTCTGTTTGTACCATCAAGAATGAATATCAGGTGATCTTCTGGATTCTTGCTCTGTGGTGACAAGGAAAGCATAAATAAGGAAGATATATCTTCAGCTGGCCTCCAGGTGGGTCTTATTGGGAAGTGGAGAGAGAGTAGAGAGTCTTACAGATGAGAATTTAAAAGGAAAAAGTTCAGAAGTAAGAATATGCATGTGATGTTGGGGAGAGGATACTTTCTTGCTGTCTGCCTAGCTAGGATCTGATGTCATGATGGATTTCTCTGACTCAGGTGCACTTCTTTATCCTTTATCGCCTGTCTGGTTGTTGACTCACTTCCTAACCAGAACTTTGGCTTCAGTATATTCTTTGTTCTTTGAGTCTCAGCTTCCTACCTTCGAATTCCTTCATTTACCGTCATCACCAGACTCTCAGAGGAACAGCCCAATCTTTCACTGTTTGTGATATCTTAATTTTTTCCTGGTCCCTTTCTTCCATTCTGATCATCAGTCCTATAATTTGGGCTCATATATTTGGTTATTTATGATACCCTAGTAAGTGGCCTGTCTTCTGCCTTTTCATCTCTAAACTGGACTACATATTATGGAGTTCTGGGGGCTGGTTCAGGGCAGTTACATTTCAAAAGTGGGTAAAATACCTATTCATTTCTTGCTCTAAAGTTGTCAATCTTGCACTACTAAATAAAAGGGTAGTGCTCAGTTCCTTAGTATTACACACTTAAGGTCTTCCCAAATCCAGCTTCACTGTGTCATGTCTTATCATGTCCCAATGTGGGCTCTCCATTTAAGATACACTTTCTTGAACAGTGTTCCTTCAGCATTTCAAGCATGTGCCTGCTTTTCTCAACCGAAACTTCTTCCTGGAATGGCCCTCTACCTACCCAAATCACGCTCATCTTTTTTATGTTTAATTAAAAATTTTTATTTTTATTATAGTTGCATTACAAAGTTGTGTTCGTTTCTGCTGTATAATGGTGTGAATCAGCTATATGTAGACATATATTCCCCTTCCTCTTGGCCTTCCATCTCACCACCTCTGCCCCCAAGCCCCAGTGCCATCCATCCAGGTCGCCACAGAGCACTGAGCTGAGCATCCTGTGCTATTCAGCAGGCTCCCACAAGCTGTCTGTTCTCACATGGTAGGACACATAGGTCAATCCCAATCTCCCAAGTCATCCTGCTCCTCACCCCTTGTCCACGTGTCTGTTCACTATGTCAGTGACTCTATTCCTGACCTGTGAATAGGTTCATTTGTACCATTTTTCTAGGTTCCACATACATGTGTTAATATATGACATTTATTTTCTCTTTCTGACTTACTTCACTCAGTTTGACAGACTCTAGGTCCTTCCATGTCTCTATAAATGACCCAGTTTGTTTCCTTTCTATGCCCACCTTTTTAAGGCTCAACAGAAGACTTCTCTCTCCCATGAATCTCCCCGTAGTCATCCCACAGCAGAGACACAGAAGATTGCGCAATATTAAGGGTCTAGTGCAGAGTTTCCAATCATGGCATTATTGACTTGTTGGGAAAGACAATTCTTTGTTGTAGGGGGCTGTCTTTTGCATCAATAGGATGCTTAGCTGTGTCTCTGGTATCTACTCCAGATGCCAACAACATACCTTTCCTTATTTCTAACAACCCCAGACTTTACCAAGTGTCCCCTGGGGAAGGAGAAACTCAAAATCATCCCCCAAATAAGAGACACTGGTCTAATATAATGAAAGAAGATCTGAACCAATGGAGTGATCAATGTTTGCAGAAGAGTTAGAGATGGGAGCTATTTTCTGGGACACAGAAGTCATGTCACAGGATGTCTTCTAATTGATTTAGAATATTGAGTTGGAGGACACCATTATAAATATGCTTATATTCTGTATGAGCCTCAATCTCTGTAGTCTCATTCCCTTTTAATGGCTGTAACAGCCTTTAGAAAGAAAAATATATCTTGTCCATGCCTACTTCTACCTTGTAGTATCTTTGTTATGTTTTTTAAACTTAAAAATGGTCCTCCTTTTTGCATTTGAAATGACTACAAGAGAAGTTACAATGAATATGCTGAGCATTCCTTGGAGAATATCTATTTGGTACAGAATCTAAACTAAGAAAAATGAAAATGCTTAAATGGAGGTCTGAATTTAGCATGTCTGAATTCAGAGATACAGTAAAGAACAAAACTGAAACTTAATATATAGATCTTTGCAGATGCTTTCATAATTCCCTACATTTATTCCAAGTACACATGCTGCTGATTCAATTCAAACTTCTTTCTAAATCAATTTTTGATATTAAGAATTGGCTTTAATACCATTACTTTCAAGATCAAAATCCTAATTTTAAATTGGATTTTTAAAAAAATTCCAAAAGCAGAGCTTTTGGATTATGGGAACTAGTAATTATTGTGAATTAGTAATTATTATTATTAATTAGTAATTATTGTGACTGTACAAAATTTGTCCAGCTGGTTTACATCCCTGGAAGAGATAGGATGTATGGACATGGCAAAGTATTAGTAGTAACAATAAATGGAACACCAACTGAACTGTAGGGAGATGGACCCTAGAATTGATTGGATAGATAACCACTCTGCCAACACCATGCCTATTCTTTGTCTTTGTTTTCTAGACTCTAAGGAAGATACGACTGCTGCTGCTAAGTCGCTTCAGTCGTGTCCGACTCTGTGTGACCCCATGGACTGCAGCCTACCAGGCTCCTCCGTCCATGGGATTTTCCAGGCAAGAGGACTGGAGTAGGGTGCCATTGCCTTCCCCTAAGATAAGATAAGACTAGTAGAGGCCATTTTGTAATGATAAAAGTAGGGTCCAGAAGATTTGATAACTTGTTATCTTTTGCCTAATCCTAAAGGAGAGCTCAGTTTAATGGCTTGGGGTCCAATAAGCCTCTTCCTACAGTCTCTCCAAGACCCCTCAGTGCATGCATTCGGTGCTTTGACTGCTTTTTTAAGCCATCAAGACCCCTTTTCAACATAGACAGACAATACAGTACTGCTCTTTTGTATCTGGTACTTCCAGTTGAACAAATGGATAGGCAGTTGAGCTGTAGAAATGATTGCAAAGAACTTCTTATTGTTGGGAAAAACCCTATCCTCTAGTTTTCATGTTTCTAGTCATTCATTCTTCAGTGGGTATTTACTGAAATCTAGGAACTTGGGTTTAGCAGTGAATAAAATAGAGAAATCCTTGGGGGGAGATTACATTCTATTTCAAGAAACAACATCTGATTCCAAGAAAGAAAAATAATGGGAAGGTAATTTCTACCCTTCCCTCCATCACTCTCACTCAGTCTCCCCCCACCTCCCCAATCCTATCTGGTCCTTGAAACTGGGAAATTGGGTGTGACTCATGATCACGTCTCCCTTCTCTTTCTGAAGCATGTCTTGCTGCTCCTTCCAGTAGAGTGCTCCCCTTGGAGCCCGTGTCTATGTGCTTTGGGGTGGGTAATTCAATGCTCAGGTAAAGTAGGCAAAGTTCAGCTGTGACTGTAGACCTAAGTTGTCTCATCCATATCAGCAATCAAACTGGTCAGGAATCAGACTGACTTGTTGATCCTCCATTATTTTAGTGTCTTTTTCTTTTTCTCGGAAGTCAGAGAAGAGACAGAGGTGATTACTTATCAGCCTCCAACTTTCTGCACCCACCCTCTCAGTCAGTATCATATTGTTAAGCATGAGGAAAAGCTCTGCTATTGGCTACCCATGAGAGAACTTTTAGGGAGGACTTAGCCCCATTAGCGGACAACAACACTTTTACTACTGTGTTCAAGCAGGTGACAAGTGCTTAGAATGTCACATCCCATGGGATCCTTCTGGACAGGAGTTCTTATCATGTACTCACTGTAAAAAAGTCAGCCTAGTCAGTCAGCACTAGTCAGCCTAGCCTCCTCTGGGTCCCAGGCTGTTGTGTAGCATGTCAGAACATGTCAGCCTGATGCTTTCATTTATTCAACAAAAATCTGTTGAGCATCCTCCGTGTTCTAGACACTGGTTCTCCCCTGGGGGTGGTCAGTGAACAAGACAGATGGATTTTTGCTCTCAAGGGGATGTTACTCTAGTTGGGAAGACAGACAATAAGTAAATATGTTTATAAACAAGATAATCTCAGATAGCGGTAAGGGCACTTAAGGAAACAAAGCGAGGATGCATGTTGGAGAATGGTGGGGTTGGAGGGTGAGTAATGCTATGGGTGCATTTGCTGTGAGCCGGTGCCCTGTGTGTCTGGCATTTGCCCTCCCACAGCCCACACCTGGGACTCTTCAAAGGTCTGCCTTTGTGTTGCTGGAGCCACTTCCTGGGCAAGCAAGAGAGCTAGAATTGCTGGGAGCTTCTGTTCACATTACGGTCCTGCAGCCAGCTTTGCCCAATGACTGACTGGTACGAGATTGCGCAAGCCCAGCTCCCTTGCAATTCATCCAGGGAAACTCTCAGGCCTAACTGACCCCAGAGCTCCCATGGGATCAGGCTGAGGCTGGGGCTCTGCCTCAATTCACTCCCTCGCCTGGCTTGTTCTAATGTTTCATCCTGTGTCCCTGTGCTTCCCTCCCTCACTGGTTTCCCCGGATGGTGCATCCTCAATAAACCACCTGCACATGAATCCACAGCTCAGGGTTTGCTTCTAGGATACTTAACCCAGGAAGTGGAGAAGCAATCCTGTTTAGAGGGTGAGCAAGGAAGGCCTCCCTGAGGGATGCCGTCTGAGCCCAGAGCCAAGTAATCAGGACAGGCCCATCATGAGACAGTCTGGGTATGAGCTTTGGGTGTTTGAGGAACAGAAAAGAAGCCAGTGTGATTTTAGAGTGAGTGAGGAAGAGAGTGGCAGAAGAAGTACCCCCACCCCTCACCTGCCTCAGGAGCTGGAGGCTGGCCTGCAGCTGATACAGCCATCCTCCTCACCACCTGGCAGTGGCAGGTGTTAGGAGAGGTGTAGCAACCTTTTCTCTTCCAGTTCACCCAGACAATCTATGGAATGAGGCCTAAAATTGGGAAAACCCACCTGAAAGCTATTGACCCTAAGGAGCATTGAGGCCAGCTTGTGCTTTGCTCACGCGGGTGCTTGGACAGCATCTTCACTGTGTGAGAGGTGCTTGCAGTGATCAAATACATCCAACAACTAGAGAGCGACGGAGATCCTGGAAGGTCTAGCTCAGTTTCTGGACTTGGTACTTCAAGAGAAGAAAGGCATCACTGCAGTGTCTGGTAAAGATTGGTATCATAACAATTTCCATGTCTTGGATCTCCTTTCATTTTAAATGTAATTGTGTGTCAAGATGCTTCATGAAGCGCATGAGTGTAACCCTGGCCAGGGCAGTGAAAACAGATGAGAGTATGGATATCCCGTTAGGAAAACCTTGCTCAGGGGATGTTGCCTTCTGGTGAATGAACCAGCCTGTAAAGTTGGGGTCAAGACAACTGTACTGTGTGTCTTGGATGAGAAAGAGAAAATGCCTTTCTAAGGGAAAAGCAGGAAGGAAGGAAGCTCTTTTTGTATGCTTGAGCCTCTCTGGAAATTGTTTAATAAGGATGCTCCGAAGCCTCAAAGCAAGAACTGTGGTGTTGGAGAAGACTCTTGAGAGTCCCTTGGACTGCAAGGAGATCCAACCAGTCCATTCTGAAGGAGATCAACCCTGGGATTTCTTTGGAAGGAATGATGCTAAAACTGAAGCTCCAGTACTTTGGCCACCTTATGTGAAGAGTTGACTCATTGGAAAAGACCCTGATGCTGGGAGGGATTGGGGGCAGGAGGAGAAAGGGATGACCGAGGATGAGATGGCTGGATGGCATCATGGACTCGATGGACGTGAATCTGAGTGAACTCCGGGAGTTGGTGATGGACAGGGAGGCCTGGCTACTGCGATTCATGGGGTCGCAAAGAGTCGGACATGACTGAGCGACTGAACTGAACTGAACTGAACTAGCTTACTTAGGACTTGGCCATGAAAGCCCCCACACTTTAAATTTTCTTTGTTGATTTTTTGTCAGAATGAATCAATAACCTGCATCATTCATGTAATTGGACTTTGACTGAAATTTATAGAAATAAAAAAAATAATATAGAAGGAGACTGAGGGCAAACCCCTGGTGACTGGGGCAAAATGTCATGTTCTTCAAACATGTTCTTTATTCTGCTCAAACAGTTCAGGTATTTTAATTATATTTTCATGCCAAGACTTTATTTTTTGCTTCAGGAACACTCAATGAGAGATAATTGCTGTAATTTCTTCCGATTCATGTTATGCTTTGTCCTTAATGCAATTTTAAGAGGAAGGTTTTAGCTGACTATTGATTATGTAGGTCTAAAATCCCCAACGTTTTTTTTTCCCATTTGGTTCTATTTCATTTTGTCAATATTTGTGTTAAGCAATCTACATTGATTTCAATGAAGAGATGCATTCCAGCTACCTTTTCAAATAAATGGCAATGTGCCAGAGCAGAAAGGAATCTTCTGCCAAACGCTTCTTGGCTGACTTAACCACTCAACCGACTGGCGACAGTGGTGTTCTCTTGTTTTCAATAAAAGAAGAAACAGCATATAAAAGGAAAAGGTACCTTACTGATTAAACAAGGAGACCAAGTAACTGGTTTTATTCATCCCACAGCTTAAGGGCTCTGTGCTGTAGGGAACCCAACAATTTGTAGGGTCTTTGAATGAGATACCAAACTTACTACACTCCACTCCAAAAGTAATAGGAGAGAACTTTGCTTCGTTGACCTTCTGAGGTTGACACCAGCAGGGAAATAGAGGGATGTTGTTTTCCCTTGGTTGCTGTTGTTCAGTTGCTAAATCATGTCCAACTCTGTGACCCCGTGGACTGCAGTGCCCCAGGCTTCCCTGTCCTTCACTACCTCCCAGAGTTTGCTCAGATTCATGTTCATTGAGTTGGTCATGCTATCTAACCATCTCATCCTCTGCCACCCTCTTCTTTTGCCTTCAATCTTTCCCAGCATCAGTGTCTCTTCCAATGAGTCAGCTCTTTGCATCAGGTGACCAAAGTATTGGAGCTTCAGCTGTAGCATCAGCCCTTCCAATGAATATTCAGGGTTGATTTCCTTTAGGGTTGACTGGCTTGATCTCCTTGCAGTCCAAGGGACTCTCAAGAGTCTTCACCAACACCACAATTTGAAAGCATCAGTTTTTGGTGCTCAACCTTTATGGTCCAGCACTCACATCCATACATGACTACTGGAGAAACCATTGCTTTGACTATATGTACTTTTGTTGGCAAAGCAATGTCTTTACTTTTTAAATGCTGTCTAGTTTTGTCATAGCATTCTTTCCGAGAAGCAATTGTCTTTTAATTTCATAACTGCAGTCACCATTTGCAGTGATTTGGAACCCAAGAAAATAAAGTCTGTCACAGTTTCCATTGCTTCTCCATCTGTTTGCCATGAAATGATTGAACTCGATGCCATAATCCTAGATTTTTTTTTAATGTTGAGTTTTAAGCCAGCTTTTTCACTCTTATCAAGAGTCTCTTTAGTTTCTCTTCACTTTTTTCTATTAAAGTGGTATCATCTGCATATCTGATATTGTTGATATTTCTCCTGGCAGTGTTGATTCCAGCTTGTGATTCATCCAGTCTGGCTTTTCACATGATGTAGTCTATAAATAAGTTAAATAAGCAGGGTGATGATATACAGCCATTTTGTACTCCTTTCCCAACTTTGAACCAGTCAGTTGTTCCATATCTGGTTCTAACTGTTGCTTTTTTGACCTACACAGTTTTCTTAGGAGATAGGTAAGGTGGTCTGGTATTCCTATTTCTTTAAGAATTTCCCTCAGTTTGTTGTGATCCACACAGTCAAAGGCTTTTGTGCAGTCAACGAAGCAGGAGTAGATGTTTTTCTGGAATTCCCTTGTTTTTCTGTGATTCAGCAGATGTTGGCAATTTGATCTCTGGTTCCTCTGCGTTTTCTAAACCCTGCTTGTCCTTGGTTCACTTACTGCTGAAGCCTAGCTTGAAGGATTTTGAGCATAAACTTACTAGCATGCTAAATGGGTGCATTTGTAAGATAGTTTGTACATTCTTTGCCACTTCCCTTCTTTGGGATTGGAATGAAAACCGACCTTTTCCAGTCCTGTGGCCACTGCTGAGTTTTCCAAATTTGCTGACATACTGAGTGCAACACTTTAACAGCATCATCTTTTAGGATTTGAAATAGCTCAGCTGGAATTTCATCACTTCCGCTTGCCTTGTTTGTAGTAATGCTTCTTAAGGGCCACTTGACTTTAGACTCCAGGATGTCTGACTCTAGGTGAGTTACCACACATTGTGGTTATCAGGTTCTTAAGATATTTTTTGTATAATTCTTCTGTATATTCTTGCCACCTCTTCTTAGTCTCTTCTGCTTCTGTTAGGTCCTTACCGTTTCTGTCCTTTATGGGGCCCATCCTTGCATGAAATGTTCCCTTGACATCGCCAACTTTCTTGAAGAGATCTTTAATCTTTCCCATTCTATTGTTTTCCTCTACTTCTTTGCACTGTTCATTTACAAAGGCCTTCTTATCTCTCCTGCTATTCTCTGGAACTCTGTACTCAGTGCGTATATCTTTCCCTTTCTCCGTTGCTCTTTGCTTCTCTTCTTTCTCAGCTGTGTGTAAAGCCTCCTCAGACAACCACTTTGCCTTCTTGCATTTCTTTTTCTTTTGTATGGTTTTGGTCACTGACTCCTATACCACCCACCATCCATCGTTATACACCTCCATCCATCGTTCTCAGGAACTCTGTCTACCAGATCTGATCTTTTGAATCAATTCATCACCTCCAGTGTATAATCATAAGGGATTTGATTTAGATCATACTTGAATTGCCTAGTGGTTTTCCCTACTTTCTGCCATTTAAGCCTGAATTTTGCAATAAGAAGATGATGATCTGAGCCACAGTTAGCTCCAGGTCTTGTTTTTGCTGAGTGTGTAGCGCTTCTCCATCTTTGGCTGCAAAGAATATAATCGATCTGATTCCGTTATTTAGCATTTGGTGATGTCCATGTGAAGAGTCATGTCTTGTGTTGTTGGAAAAGTGTGTTTGCTATGAGCAGTGTGTTCTCTTGACAAAAGTCTGTTAGTCTTTGACCTTCATATTGTACTCCAAAGTCAAACTTGCCTGGTTTTCTCCAGGTATCTCTTGACTGCCTACTTTTGCATTCTAATCTCCTGTGATGAAAAGGACATCTATTTTTTAGTGTTACTTCTAGAAGGTCTTGTAAGTCTAGAGGATGAAATCCATGTTGCATCAGAAGTGCAGAGCTCTTCTTTAATCTACATCCATGGTTTCCATTCAGCTGGGAGTGTACACATTGAATTATGTGCTGTCCATAAGTGTAGCCAGAGAAAAGTCAGGATGCACGTGTGTCTTGAGGGGAGAAGTAGTCAGGAAGGGAGAGAGAAGTGAAGGCTAGTCATGAGACATGCCTGGCAGGAATCCCATCCCAGGTCGGTTCAAGTCGGTCATATCACCATTCATTTACCAGTGAATTTTATTATTCTTCCTTTATGTTCCTAATTGTTCTCTCTCACCCATATAAGGGCTGGGGGTGGGGAGGGCTTGCCCAGTGGCTCAGTGGTAAAGAATCTGCCTGCAATGCAGGAGACACAGGAGATACAAGTTCAATTCCTGGGGTAGGAAGATGCCCTGGAGAAGGAAATGGCAACCCACTGCAGTATTCTTGCCTGGAAAATCCCATGGACAGAAGAGTCTGGAGGGCTACAGCTCATGGGAACGCAAGGGTCCTACACTATTGAGCAACTGAGTGCGTGCGCATGTGTGCGCATATACACACACATAAGAGGAGAGAAAAAGGACAGGAAATGGAGGTTGTCTGGGGCAGACGTCATTCTCTATCATATTTCATGGTCCTGACTGCTGCTACACTCTATTTGGTTTACCGTTTGGGACAGGTAAATAAGCTGATAAAATACTAGCCTTGGTAATTAAATATTTGCATTACAGAAATTCTAAACCGTCAGTCCCATAGATCATTCTTTTATTATTATAAAATAAATACCTGTTAATTTTAAGAAATCAAATAGGTTGACATGAAAGAAACTCTTCACCATCTCCCACTCTCAATTCTTATTTCTTCAAGGTATTCATTGCAGAGTCTTTCATCACTTTTATACACGTGTATTTTTTTTGGCAATGAGTTCCTCCAACATTTTTAGAATTAATTTTTAGTGGAGTTTAGTTGTTTTATAGTGTTAGCGTCTGCTGTCCACAGCACAGTGAATCGCCTATACATATACATATATGCACATGGCGGGGCACATACGCCACACAGATGTGAATTTGCTTTTTTACACAAATGGGATTATATTTACACTCTATTAGATGATTTTATTTTTTTCCCAACATAGTTTTGACATCGTCATGTTCATGTATATAAATATATATGAGGATGACTGTATACTTCACCCAGAGACACTTGTTGAGTGACTGGGGATGCTGTATTCACACAATGGGACAACAGGAATGAACTGGAAATGTTCTGGGTGTTTGGTCCCACTCTCTGTAGATCATGGTTTGAAGTCAGTCTCTGTTAGTTTGCCTGAAAAGGGCGATGTTTTGAGAAGGGATAAAGAGAAAGAGGAATCCATCAGCAAACAAGAACTAGAGATATTCTCATCATAAAAACTGTGGAAAGTTTTGGCTAAACAAACAAACAACTACTGCTGCCAACTCTAGCAAGTTGACATTACAATTTTTGTCCTCGAGTTACATGAATGGAAAACAGGGAGAAGGTGTTAGAGGAGGACACATTCCTCATAATAGATTTGAATATTTTAACCATGTCAGCAAAGCAGGGAGATGGATAAGAGAAAGAATGAAGGTCTCCTTGAAGGACACAGGGAACTGGCAAGAATAAATTAGGGCTTCTGTTGATCGTACTCCTATAGAACTTGAAGTCTACCCCACAGATGGTAGTTTGCTTATCCTTCACATACAGAATTTTGCACATGTTTGGGGGTTGGGGAGGGGATTGGGAAGATTAATACTGGCTTTGTTATCCCAAACTCAAACAATTTCCTTAGGGCATTTCTGGTTCTCTATTGTGCTTTGTGCTTCATTTCATATAAAGTCAGTGTGGGGCTCGGGGTGTTTTCTTTGATAGAGAAGCAGCTGTGAGATAATTGGTGACCAGGGAGTGGAGGAGCCACAAATCCCGAGCAATTGGAGCTCTCACAGTCAGAAGAAACAATACAATGTTCAAAGGGGAGGAGGGGGTGTCACCCATCTCTGTTTGATGCAGGAGATTGTTGTTTTCCCCTTAGCTATGTGGAAAGGACTAATTTCATTTTTATGTGACTTGTACTTATAGTTTCTCATTTCTCACAGACATTTTCCAAATTCACATTACCAAGCCAGCTGGATGGCACGTCTGCACATGCCTTGTAGAGAAGCTACTTAGTCCTATGTCTTTCTTTTTAGTTTGATATCTGTCAGAAAGTTTTGTGAACATTGATTATAAGTCCTCTTTTAACTCTAGAAAGGGATAAAGTAAAATATGACAAATTCAAAATTCAAATATGATAATGTAAGAAGTATAGACAAAAGCATCAGAAAGTTATTTTTCTCATCTCTGGGTATCTAGTCTATGAATCTGGACACCACCAATGAGGTGTACTAGACGTGCCGGACTGGCAATCAGATCGGAGTTCTGATCCTGGTTCTGACACTGATTCCCTCTATAGTCTTGGGCAAGATTCTGGGCTTCAGTTTCTTTCTTTGTACAGAGGGGTAAAACAATTGAATTTGTTGACTGAAAAAAAGCACAATCTAAAAGTTGAGAATTATGTTTTATTTGTGGACATACTGAGGACTTAAGACTGGGAGACAGCCTCCCAGCTCTGATAGACTGTTCAGAAGAGGTAAGGGAGAAGCAAGAATATATAGGAATGTTTGCAACAAAAATCAGATATTCAGAAGATTACTGTGATTTAAAGAAAAACCAGACATCTCAAGTTAATGAATTTAGTGCTTTTTTATGTATGAGAAGATGCAAAAGTCTGGGTTCATTGAGATAATTCCTTTGATAGGCATCTTAACTGTCTAGGGCTAGTATCCTAGTTTTTTTCCAGCCCGAATCCCCTTAAGGTACACAACCAGGGGACTCTGCAGTATGGCAGGTAGCATTCTTCATCCACAATTTCTATGGTTCCCTTCAGGTCTAACATTATCTCTGAATTTGCTACTTGGTTTTCTAACAAAGTGAAAAATCACAAAAATGTTTTTCTTGACTTTGCATTCATTTCTAATTTTTTTCTCTGAATCACCACTTCAGAGCTTCCCTGGAGGAGGCATCCTTCTCGTTGTGCTCCTCTTCTTTCTTTATGGTCTTGGCAGGCACTGTTAGACTTGAGTGCGGGCAGATCACAAGACTGCCTTTTAAACAGTGTTGGTTGGGGCGACCTGCAATTATTTCTCACATTGGCCTGCCTCTGATGTCTGAAATTTCATCCTCAGGAGTTTGTTTCCTGCCTATAAGTCACCTGCACTCTATTAATATACATTTGGCCTGGAAGAAGCAACACCCTAAGCTTGTTTCAGCTTAATTGGAATGCATTTATCTGGGTTTTCCCATTGAGCTGGCTAAGTGACCACAGCACCTCTGAGCAGGAGAGAAACAATGGCAACATTTGTATAGGTCATAGGAGTGAGTGATACATCAAAAATCTGGACAATGCCTGGTGTTGCTACCTGGTGGGAATCAGAGTCAGAGACAATGAGGAACTTGGGAGGGAGGTGAAGGAGAGAGCCGTGGAACACTGAATGGGGAAACTTGAAGGCAGCTGCAAAGAAGGAAGTCAGCAGACACCAAGCCCCAGTCCCCAAACAAATCTGCTGCACAATTTCCCTTAGCTTGGGTCTGTCCATGTTACTCTGCAGGAAACTAATGCGGTTCTCAATGAGCACTTGAGAGCCAAAAGGCAGGGAAGGGAATCACATTGTATTAACTTGGGACACTTTCTCATGGCTCCTCCGGAGTCTCTTTGTCTGCACTTTGCCTGAATTTCAGATCTATAATTAGAGTTGAGAAGAAAATGTTCTGCACTCGGAGTTTTGCTAACACCACCATTTTTTTAGAGAGGAAGTTTTTTCAGAGGTGAAGAATACAGTAAATATTCCCCCGTCTCTTTACAAAACACACGCTCTGTTAAGAATCTAACAAAGGTTGCTTGCTGCAGTTTCTTTCTAAAAGAACTTGTTTCTGTTAAGAGAGAAAAGAATACCTAGTCTCCTAGCTTTCTAGTGCCACCCTGCCGCTTTTGTAAGAGTGCAGGGTTGGAGGTGCATGCTGGGAGACTCACTTTTTTCTGGGGCTGTGCTGGTGGAGGGGAGGTTTCATTTATTTGATGTGTCTTTGTTTCATGCTGTTCTGACTTTTGTAAAACGTGGCTTTCTTCTGGTGAAAGTTGATTACACAGCGTCTTTTCTCTCTTTAATAATTCATGTGTTTAACCTTACAAGCAACTCTGGATGTTATAGCTCTGGAGTGGTTAAGGAAGTTTGGTGGACAGTGTTATGCATCAAATTTGTGTTTCCTAAAGGAATGGTAGCTGCTAGAGGATTTTTGAAAAGAATGGATTTGCAAAAGTAACGAACACTCCTCAACAGTTACAGACCTTAGTGTCAGTATTTCCTGAATGCCAATGATTCCTTCTTTCTTGATGAAATTATCCCACCAAACAAAGATGCCATATTAAAGGTGAAAAGTATTCTATTTTTATTCTACTTTGCTTTGTTTATTTACTTTTGCTTAATTTGTTCATTTAGTCCACTGGACTAGGAGAGGATAAGAAACTAGACAGCCAGTGAGGAGGACATAGCTAATGAAGCAATAGAAGTGTATTTCCTAGACCTTTAGTTACCATGGAGAAGGTTCATTTTGTCCACTGGACTAGGAGAGGATAAGAAACTAGAGAACCAATGAGGAGGACATAGCTAATCAAGCAATAGAAGCGTATTTCCTAGACCTCTAGTTACCATGGAGAAAGAAATGGCAACCCACTCCAGTATTCTTGCCTGGGAAATCCCATGGATAGAAGAGGACAGAGAAATCCCAGAACAGGCCATGGGATTGCAGAAGAGTTGGACATGACTTAGTGCGTGAACATCAACAAACAACTAGTTCCCACGTATCCCTCAGTTCAGGTCCACTGCCCTCACAGTGGTAACACAATGCCTTACACCTCAAAACTACTTAAATTCCAGTACTTTTTCCTGTGCAGATTTAGACCAGTTTATTTTTTTCAGTCTATTCTCTGCCTATTCTTTAAGTTTTTAAAAATTTATTTATAACTGGAGGATAATTGCTTTGCAGTGTTGTGTTTGTTTCTGCTGTACAGCAAAGTGAATCAGCCATAAGGATACATATAGCCCCTCCCTCTTGAGCCTCCCTCCCACCCTGCCCCATTCCACCTTTCTAGGTCATCACAGAGCGCTGAGCTGAGCTCCCTGTATATGCGGCAGCTTCCCGCTAGCTCTCTATTTTACGCATGGTAGTGTGTATCTGTGAGTGCTACTCTCCACTGCCTATTGCTTCGATCTGTTCTTATTGTTCTATCTTCCATTTCACTGATTCTTTCCTCTGTGTCCTCCACTCCCCTGTTGAACCCATCCACTAAGCATTTATCTTAGTTGTTTTCAATTATTCAATAACTGAATAGAAGAGACCAGAGGGGAAAAAATCAGTGACTTGCAAGGTAGAAGAATAGAAATTTTCAGTTGTAAACTTCCATTTAGCTCTTCTATTTCTTTGCTGAGGTTTTCCATTTTCTTTTCATTTAAGAGTATTCATAATTGCTTGTTGAAGTATTATGATCATAGCTGCTTCAAAAATTTTGTCAGGTAATTCTAACATCTCTGTCATTTTGGTGTTGGCATATTTTAATTGCTTTCATCCAGTTCAAGATGTTCCTGGTTCTTGATATGACATCCTGGTTCTTGATATGACAATAGATTTTTCAATTGAAATGATGAGGCTTTTTAGATTATATTATGAGACTCTGAATCTTACTTAAGCCTTCTATTTTAATTGACTTTATCTGACACCACTCTGGCAGGGCAGGGAGGCTGTTTGCTTCATTACTGCCAGGTGGAGGTGGATGTCTGGGTTTCTCACTCAGCTTCAGTTGATACCAGAGGGAGGGGGCTCCTCATTACTGTTGGATGGGAGGTTCAACTCCCAAAGTGGTCTCCATTAACTGACACTGCAGTGGTGGTGACCTTGTTACCGATGGGGGATGGTAAAAGTCTTGACTGTCTACTAGGCCACCTCTGACACTACCCTAGTGAGGAGGAGGAGGGATGCCTTCTTCTTTCTGGTGAAGGTAGAAGTATAGGTCTCCACTTGGTCCCCACTAACAGGTTAGTAGGGGAGAAGAGAGACTTGTTACTGACAAGGAAAAAAGACTGGCTTCCTTCTGGCCTTCTCTGATACCACCCTGGATGGGGTTTTGGTGTGTATATGGTGTCCGCTTGTAAATTTTCTTAATGAAGGTAATCATCAAAGTTCCTTTCTAAAGAAACAATGGAAATACCCTGAGTTGGCAGCCAGAGCATTATAAAGCAAGCATTTTGGCTCATGTGTCAAACACTGGAGAGGTCTGAGGTTGGTGACACAGGCCCTGCCATGAGGGCTTTATGGTGTGCTAGTAAAAATGGTAGCTGGTCTGTTTGGAGCATCTGCTGTGGGCCAGGCGGGCCACTGGCAGTGATGCTAAGTGCTCTCAGCCACTCTGCAAGGGAGTGAGAAGCAACCCTGCTTCACACACATGGAAATGGAGTCGAAGATGTGAAAGAGCTTGCTTATTCTCAGAGAGCAAGTCAACGTTGGTATTCAGGTACGAACCAGATATGCACATGCCAAACTATCTCTAAACAGCAAAGAAAGCACAATCAGAAATGGCCAGGTTCCATCAGCCCTCCTTATCTGTGGGGTCTGGAATTCAATCTGTAACTGGTTGAATCAACAGATGCAGAACCTGCAGATAAGGAGGGCCCATTGTATTAGGCCATTTGATATAAGGGACCTGAGCATCCACGGATTTTGGTGTCCTTGGGGGTCCTGGCACCAGTCCTCCACAGATACTAAGGGAGACAATTAACTAAATGTTCAGAAAGTGGCAGATAATAGAGACAGTGATGGGAGAGAGATGGTTATACCAAGAATAAGCACATTATAAATATGAATTGTGAACTCACTTTCATGTCTAAGCTAGAGGATATTTTCTGATGGCTCAGCAGTAAAGAATTCCCCTGCAATGAAAGAGATGCAGGAAACGTGGGTTCAGTTCCTGGGTTGGGAAAATTGTTTGGAGGAGGAAATGGCTACCCACTACAGTATTCTGGCTGGGAAAATCCCATGGACAAAGGAACCTGGCAGACTACAGACCATGGGCATTGCAAAGAAACAGACACAACTGAGCTCAGACGTGACTAAGCACCACCCATACAGAGGGTAGTTTCAGTGTTTTAATTGGCCATGTGTGCTGCAACAGTGAGCCAACACAAGCATGTCTATTTACTTTGTAATGTGACAGGCATTATCCTCTTGACAAGGCATTAATAAATGCTACCCTTCCATTTACATTAAAAGGAAAAATTCCTTCAAACTTGGCTCAGAACTTTCCACTTAGGAGGAGAGTTTCTCTATTTTATTTTATTCTGGTCCTTCCTGCCTGTCTACTTCCTTCCTTCCTTCCTATTTCTTCAGAGGATCTGTTCTTGCCAAATCTTGAGTTCTATAGTCAACTGTCCACCAAAATGTAGAAAATACAGAGTGAACACTAAAATAAATGACTACCAGCACATCATTATTCAAAGACGCTCTTCATCCTTTGTTACTCCACATAGGCAACGGAGAATATATGTGAAAAGCAAACAACAAACCATCCCGATGTCTGTGTGAGAGGGCAGAAATGATTAGCATGGAAATGTTCAAACAACTTGCCTCCTTCCTGCTCTCTGACAAGCTTCTCCAATCAGGAGCTCAGTTCCCCTCCTCCTCACCCAACTAAAGAGGGATGATCCTTTCTTACTTCTAGAGAAACTACATCAATCTACAGGATGAAGGGGTGGGAGCATGGGGAAGAAGAGAAAAAGATTAAAAGCATCAGGATGCAGTCTTTGGAGCAGATGTGGAATGGCGAAACCATGTTTTTGGGTGGAATTATGTATTTGAATCTTCACAGACTTCAATTAAGTTGCGGCAGTTCTTTGAGTAATTTCCTGGTTACTTTAGGTTGTTGGTGGATAGAGTTTATGCATTTCCAGGAACCAGAGCCACATCTGACTTCAGTTTTCAGTTCAGTTGTTCAATCTTCTCTGACTCTTTGTGATCCCATGGAGCACAGCATGCCAGGCCTCTTTGTCTATCACCAACTCCCAGAGTTTACCCAAATTCATGTCCATTGAGTCGGTGATGCCATCCAGCCATCTCATCCTCGGTCGTACCCTTCTCCTCCTGTCCTCAATCTTTCCCAGTATCAGGGTCTTTTCAAATGAGTCAGCTCTTTGCATCAGGTGGCCAAAGTATTGGAGTTTCAGCTTCAACATCAGTCCTTCCAATGAACACTCAGGACTGATCTCCTTTAGGATGGACAGGTTGGATCTCCTTGCAGTCCAAGGCACTCTGAAGAGTCTTCTCCAACATCACAGTTCAAAAGCATCAATTCTTTGGTGCTCAGCTTTTTTTTTAATCCAACTCTCACATCCATACATAACTGCTGGAAAAACCATAGCCTTGATGTGACAGACCTTTGTTGGCAACGTAATGTCTCTGCTTTTTAATACGCTGTCTAGGTTGGTCATAACTTTCCTTCCAAGAGTAAGCGTCTTTTAATTTTATGGCTGCATGGAGGTGGGGGTCGGGATTGGGAGTTCATGTACACTCATGGCTAATTCATGTCAATGTGTAACAAAACGAATACAGTATTGTAAAGCAAAACAAACTAAAAAATAAAAATTAATTTAAAAAAAAATTTTATGGCTGCAGTCACCATCTGCAGTGATTTTGGAGCCCCCAAAAATAAAGTCAGCCACTGTTTCCACTGTTTCCCCATCTATTTCCCATAAAGTGATGGGACCGGATGCCATGATCTTAGTTTTCTGAATGTTGAGCTTTAAGCCAACTTTTTCACTCTACTCTTTCACTTTCTTCAAGAGGCTTTTTAGTTCCTCTTCACTCTTTGCCATAACGGTGGTGTCATCTGCATATCTGAGGTTATTGATATTTCTCTCAGCAATCTTGATTCCAGCTCGTGCTTCTTCCAGCCCAGCGTTTCTCATGATGTACTCTGCATATAATTTAAATAAGCAGGGTGACAATAAACAGCCTTGACGTACTCCTTTTCCTATTTGGAGCCAGTCTGTTTTTCCATGTCCAGTTCTGTTTTCACAATAAACCTGAAAATTTTGAAAGAGATGGAAATATCAGACCACCTGATCTGCCTCTTGAGAAATCTGTACGCAGGTTAGGAAGCAACAGTTAGAACTGGACATGGAACAACAGACTGGCTCCAT
This sequence comes from Aepyceros melampus, assembly GCA_006408695.1. Taxonomy (NCBI): domain Eukaryota; kingdom Metazoa; phylum Chordata; class Mammalia; order Artiodactyla; family Bovidae; genus Aepyceros; species Aepyceros melampus. The sequence continues at coordinate 125,419 of SJXQ01009364.1, forward strand.
TCTATGACTTAGAGACCAGCAAGGATCAGCTCACCTGGCTTTCTGGGTAGCTGGAGGGAGGTGGATGAGTCAACTCAATCAACTTGAGAACAAACAATGTTGGATGGATCGCCTGTGAGTGAGCTATTAGGTTAAACTTTGTAAACTGCCATTTTTAGCAGAAATATTGTTGAATGTTTAGAAATGTTAAAAAATATCTATTATTGAATATTTAAAAGGGACATTGAAACTGAATATGTGAGAAGGAATGGACTCTGATGTCAAAAGATATTTGAATTCTGGACTTCTTTTCTTTGCAGATGTATGGATGTGTGCAAGTTAGTACAACTGCTCTCAGTCTGCTTTCTCATCTGAAAAATAGATATAAACACCTCATAGGCATGGAGTGAGAGACGATAAGGCATGTAGAGTTTTCAGCACATTNGTGCTGGGAAAACTGGTCAACCACTTGTAAAAGAATGAAATTAGATCACTTTCTAACACCATACACAAAAATAAACTCTTGTATATTCTTAATCAGGCTCTTATATTTTATATATCAACAGCAAGTATTTGATTTTCACAAGAGATCCACAATAACGACTTAATTACTGGTACACTCCAAAAATGAAACAGCATTTCTTGGTTCCAATTGTTGAAACGAAAATATCCAGCTTGTTTTCTGTTTTGGTGAGTTGAAAAATATTGACTAATTTTTGCCAACAATGGTTACTACAGAAGTCTGATAGTCACAAAAGTGACTCCTAAAGATTTCACGACTATTTCAGGCATAGTTCTGAGCTTTCTCCCTTCCTCTATAATCTGAAAACAGGTGACTTTTTCTAAGACTTGCTACATGGCCACACACTATATGATAGATTTCCTACTGTTCGTTTACCCTTCGTGTTGCTCTGATAATTGCATATAGGAAGTATGCTTACCCAAACCTGGCATTTCTTGACCACCAAACTTATAACAGAAGGTAGCCTAGGAAAGTAAAAATATTGAAAATATGCTCAATAAAAAGCAAATTACACATAGACTTAAAGCTGTATTTACAGCTCATTTATTTTGCAAAATATCTTAAGATGTGCACACTGTATATTTTATAGCACAAAGTGAATTAAATATACTTTGTTGAACAACTCTGTATTCTCACTGCATATTAAGGAATAAACTCAGAGTATGGACATTTACTAGTGACTTGAGTTTATGGGAGAATCTAGGGTACAAAAAGAAAACCTACATGGAGGATCATCTTCAGTCTGAGTGTTAGCTTCAGGAAGTTACCATTTCTCTAATGTACAGACTTTCAGACTAGTCTATTTTGATATAATAAGATACTGTTGTATTTATTTTCAATAGTTTTCCAGTTTTACTGAAAATTTCAAACATCATTGTGGTTGATTTTAAACTAAATCTTAAAATTTTAACTTTATTATTAATACTTCTACACTGTGCTCATCAACATAAATTTATACTTTGCCTGTTTCTCATGTGTGGATTCTAATGAGACTTGTGAAGCTATCAATTTTGTCTAGTGTTTAATTTTTCAGAGACATAGGAATGTGCGAAGATTTTGAAATCATTATTTTTGCATTCTTAACTAATATTTTGGACATTGCTTACCTTCCTAATGTTTTAATATATAATTTATAGAAATAAATTCATTATTGAAATTTATTAATCCTATTATTTGATTAGAAAACCAGAGAAATTTAAAGTTTAAAGTTTTAAAGATAACAGAGAAGTGATTTTTCAGACAAAAAACCTTAGAAAGATTGATTTTTTTCACAGTTTCTGGTAATATGTGTTGGTGTTTGAATGGCTTCATTTGAAATTATTTTTTAAAGGAATCAAATTAGTATAGAAAAAGATGAAATACCAAGGGGAGTCTTTTGTGCATTATATATTACCAAAGTACAAAAAGAATGTGGGCACATTCATACTGAATTTAAATTATGTTCTTATGGAGATGTTTGTTTGTGACTAACTCATGCATAGTTTGAGCAAGCTCCAGAAGATAGTGAAGGATAGGAAAGCCTGGCATGCTATAGTTCATGGGGTCACAGAGAGTTGGACATGACTTAGTGACTGAAAACTGACCTTTTCCAGTCCTGTGGCCACTGCTAAATTTCCCAAATTTTCTGGCATATAGAGTGCAGCACTTTCACAGCATCATCTTTCAGGACTTGAAATAGCTCAACTGGAATTCCATCACCTCCACTAGCTTTGTTCGTAGTGATGCTTTCTAAGGCCCACTTGACTTCACATTCCAGGATGTCTGGCTCTAGGTGAGTGATCACACCATCGTGATTATCTGGGTTGTGAAGATCTCTTTTGTATAGTTCTTCTGTGTATTCTTGTCACCTCTTCTTAATATCTTCTGCTTTTGTTACCATTCTGTTACCATACCATTTCTGTCCTTTATCGAGCCCATCTTTGCATGAAATGTTCCCTTGGTATCTCTAATTTTCTTGAAGAAATCTTAGTCTTTCCCATTCTATTGTTTTCCTCTATTTCTTTGCATTGATCACTGAGGAAGGCTTTCTTATCCATTCTTGCTATTCTTTGAAACTCTGCATTCAGATGCTTGTATCTTTCCTTTTCTCCTTTGCTTTTTGCTTCTCTTCTTTTTGCAGCTATTTGTAAGGCCTCCTCAGACAGGCATTTAGCTTTTTTGCATTTCTTTTCCATGGGGATGGTCTTGATCCCTGTCTTCTGTACAATGTCACAAACCCTCTTGCCAAAGAATGCTCAAACTACCACACAATTGCACTCATCTCACACGCTATTTAAGTAATGCTCAAAATTCTCCAAGCCAGGCTTCAGCAATATGTGAACCGTGAACTTGCAGATGTTCAAGCTGGTTTTAGAAAAGACAGAGGAACCACAGATCAAATTGCCAACATCTGCTGGATCATGGAAAAAGCAAGAGAGTTCCAGATAAACATCTATTTCTGCTTTATTGACCATGCCAAAGCCTTTGACTGTGTGGATCACAATAAACTGTGGAAAATTCTGAAAGAGATGGAAATACCAGACCACCTGACTGCCTCTTGAGAAACCTATATGCAGGTCAGGAAACAACAGTTAGAACTGGACCTGGAATAACAGACCAGTTCCAAATACGAAAAGGAGTACATCAAGGCTGTATATTGCCACCCTGCTTATTTAACTTATATGCAGAGTACATCATGAGAAACTCTGGGCTGGAAGAAACACAAGCTGGAATCAAGATTGCTGGGAGAAATATCAATAACCTCAGATATGCAGATGATACAACCCTTATGGCAGAAAGTGAAGAGGAACTAAAAAGCCTCTTGATGAAAGTAAAAGAGGAGAGTGAAAAGGTTGGCTTAAAGCTCAACATTCAGAAAACGAAGATCATGGCATCTGGCCCCATCACTTCATAGGAAATAGATGGGGAAACAGTGGAAACAGTGATAGACTTTATTTTAGGGGGCTCCAAAATCACCGTAGATGATGACTGCAGCCATGAAATTAAAAGCGCTTACTCCTTGGAAGGAAAGTTATGACCCACCTAGATAGCATGTTCAAAAGCAGAGACTTTACTTTGCCAACAAAGGTCCGTCTAGTCAAGGCTATGGTTTTTCCAGTGGTCATGTATGGATGTGAGAATTGGACTGTGAAGAAAGCAGAGGGCCGAAGAATCGATGCTTTTGAACTGTGGTGTTCGAGAAGACTCTTGAGAGTCCCTTGAACTGCAAGGAGATCCAACCAGTCCATTGTGAAGGAGATCAGCCCTGAGATTTCTTTGGAGGGAATGATGCTGAAGCTGAAACTCCAGTACTTTGGCCACCTCATGTGAAGAGTTGATTCATTGGAAAAGACTCTGATGCTGGGAGGGATTGGGGGCAGTAGGAGAAGGGGACGGCAGAGGATGAGATGGCTGGATGGCATCACTGACTCGATGGATGTCAATCTGAGTGAACCCCGGGAGCTGGTGATGGACAGGGAGGCCTGGCGTGCTGCGATTCATGGGGTCGCAAAGAGTCGGACATGACTGAGCGACTGAAATGAACTGAACTGAACTGAACTAGCCACTGAAAAGCAGTAAACCCATGCACGGTTAGCAACATGAGGTGGGACAGTGGCAGAGAGCATGGGACTTTCTCATCCTTTGCCTTGGTTACCCAGTTCCTTGTGTTCCCTCCTTTAATTGGGTTAATGTTAAGTTAAAAGGAAAACCGGTTTCTCAGATAATAAAACCTTTATAAGTGATTCAGGAATTTTTTGTGGTTCTGAAAAGCTGAGAAACCTGTGGATTGTGACCTGTCTTTGAAAATGTTAACTTGTGTACATGCAAGAATCTCACACTAACCTGAGATTTGTCCTAAATCAAATTCTCTCTCGAAAGAACTTGTAAGTATTCCTTAGAGAGGAACAAAGCAGGCAAGTGGCTTTTTGCTTTATTATTCCCATGGCTGGATTTTCTCTGCTTTAAACAGAATTTCCCCATTTTCCTTGTAAAAGGACATTCCTCACTAAACAGAGCATGTTGAGCATAATTACCGTTTCTTGATGACTCAGGCTCATCATAATGAACATTGGTTAGTACAATCAACGATATTAGAAAGATGCCCCTAAGAGCTATTAAGATATATGGTACTGTTTGTCCCGACTAAACCAACTGCTCCCAGATGACCTAAATGTTCCAGACTGCAGTAGCTATTCAGTTCAGTGTACACTAAATAGAAAATATATTTTCATGGACTGCAGGGAGATATCTGTGCTGCGGGGCTAGATTTGGTCATGATGTCCTTATGTCTGCCTCTGTTCTTTGAAGCAAAAACCCTCCCCAAATTTTACCTGCTGTGTAAAGCTCTGTGTTACCATTCCATACTTATTGGGGTAGGCATAAATGACCTTTTCCATTAGTAATTAGATAACTGGGTTTAAATGCCAAATTTAATAATATATCCAGGGGGGAAGAATTACTAAGATAGGGACCTAGTGCTGGCAGCTTAAAAAGGACACTATAATGAAACTCTACTCTCCAAACCATAGTCTTGATTGGATATGTAGTCCTTCATTGTGACATAGTCTCTGAAAAATAGTTGTAAAAGGTCCTCTTTAAAAATGCAAACATCCAATGAAGGGTTAAAATTTTGTCATTTGTTTTTATGAAGTAGATTAACTGAATTAATTTCATACTGAAGCCTTAAGTACAACTGTATAAAGGGACTAGGATTTTCGAAGGGTGGTGAAGATCAGGGGAAGAGAGAGATCATTTTGAAGGTTCAAGTATTTGAGGAAGGGGTAAGTTTAAGTAGTGGTGTCTCAGTGAAAGACTTTTGACTTCCATTAGAAGGTGCCATGAGGATATTAGCACTTGAGAAGCAAGAGGAGTAGAAACAGAGGGAGGAGAAAGCAAGGGGAAAAAAGCAAAATCCCAGTGCAGTCTTTCAGTTTGTAAAATAAAGGCATATTTGAACATATGCAATTTTTTATATAAAGTATATGCACATTGCAACTGAATAAAATAGGTCATATTATAATGCATTAAAAGAGATCTTTGAAAGATTTCCACATTAATAATTCAATATAATTTATTTTCTAACTAAAGAAATTTTCTTTGGAATACCCATGTACACATTTTTTCCAATGTATGGTACTTTATATCATTCCTATTTCACAAATGTTGCATATATTTAAGTGTTTAAGATGGTCTAACTTTCAAGTTGGCTTTATCATAAACTTTTCTGATTATTCTTTGCCTTTTCTAATGTTTCTGATCTGTCATTAGTTAGAAATGAATATCTTGGTTCATGTTGAATTTTTAAGATGTTGAGAAAAGATAATTTAAAAAATAGTTATCCTGAATGATAGTCTAGTGTTTAAGACTCTTTACTTCCAAGGCCTGGTTCAATCCCTGCTTGGGGAACTATGATCCCACATGCCAAGGGGAGCAGCCAAGGAAAAAAACCAAATAAGCCTATAAATTGAAAAACAGAAAATAATAACAAAACAACAGATTACTGAGAACACAGTTCAACAAAATCTTACATTTGCATGAGTTTATAGTTTTGAATGTGAATTTACAAAGTATGTTTTTTTATCTTCATAAAATCTTGGAATGTGTGAAAGCAAAATCTTATCTCTCTCATTTTATAGGAAAAGTTAACTGAAGCCAAGAAAATGAAGTTTTTGTAAAGATTACACAAGTAGTGCATTGTAAATTTAGAACTATAATTTAATTCTTAGTTTTATAAAACTGATCTTTTATTGGAGATGAATCAAAAGATTCAGCCTCTGGAAATTTATATCTGTGTCCTAGTACAAGCTACTACTTGTAAAGCCTACTGAGTAATGCTAGTGATTGTTGTTTAGTCACTAGTCACATCAGACTCTTGAGACACCATGGACTGTAGCCTGTGAGACTCCTCTGTCCATGGGATTTCCGAGGCAAAAATAATGCAGTTGGGTGCCATTTCCTTCTCCAGGGAATCTTCTAAGCCCAGGGATTGAACCTGCATCTCCTGCTTGACAGGTGGATTCTTTACCACTGAGCCAACTGGGAAGACCAGTAACACTAACACATAATTTGTAAAATTTAAATGTGAAAAAAAATAGTTAATATATAAAAATATAAGTAGAAGAAAAGAGGGGAAATATTACTCATCTGTTAAAAATACGAGCTGATTGTTACTATTCTAAGTGTGCTGATTCAGTTATGTTCAGTCACTCAGTCGTGTCCAACTCTTTGTGACCCCATGGGCTGCAGCATGCCAGGCTTCCCTGTCCATCAGCAACTCCTGGAGCTGGCTCAAACTCATGTCCATTGAGTCGGTGATGTCATCCAACTGTCTCATCCTCTGTTGTCCCCTTCTCCTCCTGCCTTCAATCTTTCCCAGCCTCAGGGTCTTTCCAGTGAATCAGTTCTTTCCATCAGGTGGCCAAAGTATTGGAGATTCAGCTTCAACATCAGTCCTTCTAAAGAACACCCAGGACTGATCTCCTTTAGGATGGACTGGTTGGATCTCTTTACAGTCCAAGGGACTCTCAAGAGTCTTCTCCAACACCAAAGTTCAAAAGCATCAATTCTTCAGCACTCAGCTTTCTTTATAGTCCAACTCTCACATCCATACATGACTACTGGGAAAACCATTGCTTGACAACCTTTGTTGACAAAGTAATGTCTCCACTTTTTAATATGCTGTCTAGGTTGGTCATAACTTTCCTTCCAAGGAATACACATCTTTTAATTTCATAACTGCAGTTACCATATGCTGTGATTTTGCAGCCCCCCCAAAATAAAGTCAGCCACTGTTTCACGTTTAGCCATCTATTTCCCATGAAGTGATGGGACCAGATACTATGATCTTTGTTTTCTGAATGTTGAGCTTTAAGTCAACTTTTTCACTCTTCTCTTTCACTTTCAACAAGAGGCTTTTTAGTTCCTCTTCACTTTCTGCCATAAGGGTGATGTCATCTGCAGATATGAAGTTATTAATATTTATCCTGGCAATCTTGATTCCAGCTTGTGCTTCATCCAACACAGCATTTATCATGATATACTCTGCATATAAGTTAAATAAGCAGAGTGACAATATACAGCCTGGATGTACTCTTTTCTATTTGGAACCAGTCTGTTGTTCCATGTCCTGTTCTAACTGTTGCTTCATGACCTGAATACAGGGTTATCAAGAGGCAGGTCAAGTGGTCTGGTATTCCCATTTCTTTCAGAAATTTCCACAGTTTATGGTGATCCACACAGTCAAAGGCTTTTGCATAGTCAAATCTGTTTCTCCCTTCCACTGTATAATTATAACGGATTTGATTTAGGTCATACCTAAATGATTTATTGGTTTTCCCCACTTCAGTTTAAGTCTGAATTTGGCAATAAGGAGTTCATGATCTGGATCTGAGCCACAGTCAGCTCCCAGTCTTGTTTTTGCTGACTGTATAGAGCTTCTCCATCTTTGGCTGCAAAGAATATATTCAGTCTGATTTCGATGTTTTCTGGGAGCCAGCGTGAGTTACTCCGCCCGTGGCAAAGGTCATGAGGAAGGAGGCTTGGCATACGCAAAGGCGGGATCAAGCCTCAGGAGTCCCCCTGGAAATTCTCAAGCAGCTACCCCCCAAAACCAGAGTCTGCCTACTTTACTGCTTTATGCTCTCACCTACACCTCTGACTTTATTGGGGGGGCTGTCTCCTACCATCTCTCTCTGAGAAGGAGTTAACTTAGAGCTCCAGTTAATAAATTCCTGGGTGTGACAAGAGTGTTTCAACTTACAAACTCCACTAAAAGTACTGTAGCTTGCCTGATAGTTTCGTCCGGCCACATATGATTGTTCACAGCCTCCCAACCATGATAGGCACAAGATGTTTTAACTTTCTAAATACAGATCCTTTTGAGAAGTTCAGTTCAGTTCAGTTCAGTCACGCAGTCGTGTCCGACTCTTTGCGACCCCATGAATCGCAGTACGCCAGGCCTCTCTATCCATCACCAACTCCCTGATTTCACTCAGACTCACATCCATTGAGTCCATGATGCCATCCAGCCATCTCATCTTCGGTTGTCCCTTTCTCCTCCTGCCCCCAATCCCTCCCAGAATCAGGGTCTTTTCCAATGAGTCAACTCTTCGCATGAGGTGCCAAAGTACTGGACCTTCAGTTTTAGCATCATTCCTTCCAAAGAAATCCCAGGGTTGATCTCCTTCAGAATGGACTGGTTGGATCTCCTTGCAGTCCAAGGGACACTCAAGAGTCTTCTCCAACACCACAGTTCAAAAGCATCAATTCTTCTGTGCTCAGCCTTCTTTACAGTCCAACTCTCACATCCATACATGACCACAGGAAAAACCATAGCCTTGACTAGACGGACCTTAGTTGGCAAAGTAGTGTCTCTGCTTTAGAATATACTATCTAGGTTGGTCATAACTTTTCTTCCAAGGAGTAAGCGCCTTTTAATTTCATGGCTGCAGTCACCATCTGCAGTGATTATGGAGCCCAAAAAAACAAAGTCTGACACTGTTTCTACTGTTTCCCCATCTATTTCCCATGAAGTGATGGGGCCAGATGCCATGATCTTCATTTTCTGAATGTTGAGCTTTAAGCCAACTTTTCCACTCTCCTCTTTCACTTTCAACAAGAGGCTTTTTAGCTCCTCCTCACTTTCTGCCATAAGGGTGGTGTCATCTGCATATCTGAGATTATTGATATTTCTCCCAGCAATCTTGATTCCAGCTTGTGTTTCTTCCAGTCCAGCATTTCTCATGATGTACTCTGCATAGAAGTTAAATAAGCAGGGTGACAATATACAGCCTTGATGTACTCCTTTTCCTATTTGGAACCAGTCTGTTGTTCCATGTCCAGTTCTAACTGTTGCTTCCTGACGTGCATACAGGTTTCTCAAGAGGCAACATATGTAGAAATCCAAGCCAGGGGACATTTCCCTAGGTCACAAAACTAAGCCAGTGTCAAAATCCTTGCTGCCAGGTCCAAGCTGCCAGTTCCAGCGCGTCAGTTGAGTTGCATAAGAGAGTTGGGCTGATCTTGGATCTCACATCCATCCAGCAGAAACCCAGGGTGGGGAGAAGAGGGACAATGAGAACCGTGAATGTGCCCCAAGGTCAACTTTCCTTTCAGGCAGAGATAATAAAGGCTCTCTGTGGCTCCTTCACCCCAGGAGATCCAGAGCTGCCCTAAGGTTTAGGTAGAAAAGGTAAATTGATTTCATCTCACCATCAATTCATTTGGAATTGCCTGGGGAGTTGTTGTGAGTATTCTGTGACCATTTCCAGATTCAACAAGACAGCCTTCTATGATGGATGAACAATGTTTCCTTTGGGTGTGGGGGAAGTAGCAGCATGAATTCCTGGACCCTATCTTCATTGGATGCTGCTGAATCAGAATCTCCAGGGATGTAGCTCAGGAATCTACATTTTAAATAAGCTCCCTGGGTGTATGAAGTTTGAGAACCACTTACCTGGTGGACAAAGTAAAAATCCCACTGAGTGTGCCATAGGTTCCCTAGGACCTAGCCCAGAAGATTCCACCCAGCAGTTTTTTTTTTTAATTTTTATTTTATTTTATTTTATTTTTTATTATTATTATTTTTTAATTAATTTTTATTTTTTTAGTTTGTTTTGCTTTACAATACTGTATTCGTTTTGCTACACATCGACATGAATCTCCACCCAGCAGTTAATGAGATGTGTGATTTAGGAGGAAAGATCTCACCCAGCAGTGGAGCCTGAGCAGATGCCAGTTTGTCCAGAGTCCTCCTCAGTCTGCTGCGCTGCTGCTAGGTCGCTTTAGTCGTATCCAACTCTATGCGACACCATAGACGGCAGCCCATCATGCTCCCCTGTCCCTGGGATTCTCCAGGCAAGAACACTGGAGTGGGTTGCCATTTCCTTCTCCAATGCATGAAAGTGAAAAGTGAAAGTGAAGTCGCTCCAGTCGTGTCTGACTCTTAGCAACCCCATGAACTGCAGCCTACCAGGCTCCTCTGCCCATAGGATTTTCCAGGCAAGATTACTAGAGTGGGCTGCCATTGCCTTCTCCGCCTCCTCAGTCTACCATTAGTCTATCTGAGCTGTTCTTGAAGTCTGAGATAGCTCTCAAAGGCACTGGGATAGTCACAAGAAAACAGTGGATAACATGTTTTGCAAACTGATTGTCATCGTTTGATTGCCTTCCTCCCAAAATTCATATGGTGATGTTCTAACCCCCAGTACCTCAAACTGTGACCTTGCTTGGAAAATAGGTTTGCAGCAGATGTAATTAGTTAAGATGAGGTCATACTGTAATAGAATGGGCCCCCTAACCCAATATGACTGCCGTCCTTGAAAAAGGGGAAATTTGATACAGAAGTAGACCCATGCAGAGGGAAGACATTGTGAAGAGATACAGAGAGAAGATGGCCATCTGCAGGTCAGGGAGAGAGGCCTCTAGTTAGAGATCTCAGAAGGAACCAATATTGCCAACACTTTGATTTTAGACTTGTAACCTTCTAATAGTTTCAGAACTGTGTGACAGTAACTGTTCTGTTGTTTAAGCTATCCAGTTTGCGGTTGTTTATTAAGGCAGCCCTCTTGAATTTACACCCAGGTCTAAGGACCTTAGGGATGAATGGCCATGGGATAGAGAGGTTTCAGAGAACTGTCTAAGGTCCTACAGCTACCAAGTGGTGAGGTGAGGCCAAATCCCAGATTTAGCCCTTATCTTGTCATGGGGTTACTTCTCCTGAAAACAGTTACCGACTTCTTAATCCTGAACCTGCCTCACACTTTCCTGCCTTCCTGGCCCCTGTAGGGGTGCTCTGTTGACTTGGGTTCCTACAGCCAATAACCAGCCTAGTTCTGGGTATTGCCTCATTTCTGTGCTGTCACCACCCTGAGTGATCATGAACTTATGTCTCCCTAAGCTTCCACAATGTTGTCAAGTGTCCTGATTCAACAAGATGAATAATCTCCTGAAATAAACATCATAGTAACTGAAGCCATGAAAGAAGTACAGAGTACGCTAGGAAGATTGTTCTTGTTCAGTCGTCAAGTCATGTCCAGCTCTTTGCGACTTCATGGGCTGCAGCATGCCAAGCTTCCCTGTCCTTCACTATCTCCTGGAGTTTGCTCAAATTCATGTCCATTGAGTCTGTAATGCTATCTAACCATGTTATCCTCTGTCACTTCCTTCTCCTCTTGCCCTCAGTCTTTCTGAGCATCAGGGTCTTTTCAAATGAGTCAGCTCTTCATATCAGGTAGCCTAAGTATTGGAGCTTCAGCATCAGTGCTTCCAATGAATATTCAGGGTTGATTTCCTTTAGAATTGGCTGGTTTAATCTCCTTATTGTCCGAGGGACTCTCAAGAGTCTTCTCCAGCACCACAGTTTGAAAGCATCAATTCTTCAGCATTCTACTTTCTTTATGGAATGATGGTCTGTGTCTAAAATATTAGAACATGTGAAAATGGAATCATCATTAATTTTTCTTCTTTTCAGTGGGGAGGGAGGTTTATATCTGTGATATCACTGTTTATTTTGCTATTAAAAAAACTTTGTAATGTATTCATTTGTTCCCAGAGGTCTCAGCTATTTTTTCTTCTCAAGCTTCTTGATACTGAAAGAATCCTTCAAAAAGATTCAAGGCCATTGGACTAGAAACCCCACAAAGGGTTATAGCCTTGATTATAATACATTGCTAATTCATTCTACCAATCCATGAATTTTACCATTGTTATTATGTGACCTAAGAGCCAAAACTGCTCCTTGGGTGGGGAAATGGTGACTAGATTTAACAGGACAGAGTTTCTGAAGGCTTCCCATCCTATGTGAAGTAATTGCTCTGATTTTTATGTATGTTCATTAATATTTTATATCTGATTCAGGAAATACAGAATCAGAATTTATAGCCAAAGGCAAATGTAGACTGAGCCTGTTGGTAGTAATTCACTTGAGCCAGCATGGTTAAATAAATATAATTGACTTTTTGAAGGCATACGACTTATACAGTAAGGAATGTAAGTTTTTAGTTGAAAGATAAGGAAAAACTGTGTAAGCATTATGTCTATATCACAGATTTTACGAGACAGGTTGAACAGGGAAATTCACCTCCCAGGGTTGTGAGCAAACATGTGAAGAGATAGGGCTTGAGAAAGTGATCCAAAAGATGGTGAATGATTTATAGAGGCAAAGCATGATTATATCTGAAAGAATTACCATTTTTTCACTGGTCCTTTTCCCATATGAAAGTCCTTGTCAAAATCATACTCCATCCTTAGGTTGACTCTCCAGTGCCCTCCTGTCAACCTTCCACGCCCTCCAAGGGGCTGTGACATCCTCCCCCAGAGTCTCCACTGGTCATCACTGGACATCTAGGTTGGCACCTTGCTCTGCCTGGTGTTGTGGTTATTTGTGATCACCCTTCCTCGGCCCTAGGGTCTACAAACGAAAACTCCTTGATCTGGGGGCCTTGCTTACTGACCCACCTCGGGGATGTAAAGCCCCTGTGCCTCAGATGAGCTTGTCTACAGAAGATCCAGCATTCCCTCCCCTGCTTCCTGACCACTCCCTGCCTGAGAAGTCAAGGATGATGGGAAACCAGGGAAACAGAAAACAGACCATATACCTTGAGACACTGAGCTCCCTGACATGTGTTAACTGCTTGTCAAAAACCCTTTCCCCTGCTACTTTTTCCTTCTAGGTGTTTATGAATTAGAAAACTTACAAATGCTTTTTTCCTTATGGGCAGAAGGAAGGGAGTAGATGATTGCCTCTTATTCCATAAGTTTGGTTCTCTCTCTCTCTCTGTTAGAGTAAATCTATCTGCTATAATAAATAAACTTCAAACTTAAAAAAAAATTGAAGCATAGTTGATTTACAATGGTGTCTTAATTTGTAGGGGAAGCAAAATGATTCAATAATACATATAGACATTCTTTTTTATATTTTCAATTATACATTATTATAAGATATTAAATATAGTTCCCTGTGCTAAACAGGAAATTTTCATTGCTCTGTTTTACTAGAGCAGTTGTATCTGCTAATCCCAAACTCTTAATTTATTCCTTCCTCCTTTCCCCTTTGGTAACCATAAGTTTGTTTTGTCTGTCTATGAGTCTATTTCTGTTTTGTCATAGACATCATATGGCATTTGTCTTGCTCTGTCTGGCTTCACTTAGTGTGATAATCTCTAGGTCCATCCATGTTGCTGCAAATGACATAATTTCATTTTTTTTATGGCTGAGTGGTATTTTATGCATATATACACTACATTTTCTTTATCCATTCATCTGTCCATGGACATTTAAGTTGCTTTCATGTCTTGACTATTGTAAATAGTGCTGCTGCGACTATAGGGGAGCATGTATCTTTTCAAGTTAGAGTTTTGTCCAGATATGTGCCCAGGAGTGGGATTGCTGGATCATATGGTAGCTCTGTATCTAGTTTTTTGAGGAATCTCCAGACTGTTTTCCATATTGGCCTCACCAATTTACATTCCCACCAACAGTGTAGAGAAACCTTGAACTTTTAGTGGCTTAACACAAGGTAAGTTTATTTCCCTATCATGTAACAGTCTGATGTATATAATTTTGCTCAGGAAGGAGGTTTTTGCTTATGATATTTCAGACACCCAGGTTCCTTCCATCTTGTGGATCTTATCTCCTGCTTCTAGTTAATGGAAAATTCTAAAAATGGCACATGTCGCTTGTGATCACATTTCCTTGGTGAGAACTAGCCATATGGCCACACCAGGATACAAGGGATACTGGGAAATAAATCTCTGGCTGGACAGTAATATCCAAGCAATGAATTCTTACTACGGAAGGGGGAACATAAATTTTGGGGGGTTAGCAGTCTGTCACACTATCTTAGTGTGGGTGAGAAACATGATTTTAATATATTTACCCCCAGCTTAACTGCCTCATTCCACTCCAGCCAGCAGAGATTCCAAAGCTGTCCTTTATTTGGATTGGACCCCGTCTGTTCAGTTTCCACCATCAGATGTAAGCCAAGCCTTTGCAAGCGTTGGCAGTATATGGCAGGGGCTATCGTGGAAAGGGTAGCAGCAAGTTGTGGGTCAGGGTCCCCACCGACTGCCTGCATCAGCCCTTTCCTGCTCTGCAATTGTAGATAATTATAAGTTTGGAAAATGATATGCTTATTTTTTCATATCCTTTTCCAATCCTCTGTTGGCATTGCTAAAACAAATATGTTTTTAAAAAAGCATGTCCTAGTTATGCTTGCTTCTCTTTTAGCATCTATGACTGTTTTCATATCAGTCCCAACAGAGTGCTTTGCTCAGACAGGTGTGTTGAATGAATAGGCAAACTAACATAATGGCTTAAAAACTTCCAAGGGAAGCTGCATATTAGGATCTAAGATATTTTATACACCAACTAACCCATGCCTCCGAAATAAGGAGAATGGGGCTTATTTATGCAAACATGAGATGGGGACCACCCAATGCAAGGCAGACACCTCAACCCAAGTTCTTTGATGTCAGTGCTCATGAAATAATGTTTTTGATGGGTCTTTTCCAGTCACTATTTGCTAAGAATAGTGGATTGTTACTTAGGACTGTAACTGAGTATATTGGTTTTCCAGGTTGAGCTGGGCTGGTGTAAATCACTCTACTGGGATCTTAGTTACTCTGTTCATGAGCACCTGGCCAGCCAGGCCCCT
The DNA here is from genome assembly GCA_006408695.1 of Aepyceros melampus. NCBI lineage: Eukaryota > Metazoa > Chordata > Mammalia > Artiodactyla > Bovidae > Aepyceros > Aepyceros melampus. Next base: position 140,553 of record SJXQ01009364.1, read on the forward strand.
ATCACAGAACTCAGCACATCAAAGCCTAGTAGTTCTCTAACTGCTTAAGTTGGAGGCAGGGAGATCATGGTTGTCAGCCTGGGGGCTGTGGGGCTGGATTTGAAGGGAGGGAAAGATAAAGTGATATAAGTCTTAAAGGGGAGACAAATGGATATTGAGTAGGTGCTTTAATGCCTATCTAGAATTCACTGAACAAAATTTATGGCCAGATAGAGAAATCAGAAAGACAAAAGTACAGAAAGTTTTTGTGAGAAGAAAATGATATTGTGAAAACATTCCCAATATCCCACAGATTGGCCTAAATGAAATGTTCAGCTATTGATTCATCCTCAGTTGTTAGTGAAGCAGACTAACTTTTTTCATTTCAACCTGGAAGTCATCTGGGAGGTGGTTTGCAATGAAGTCCCTGGGGGAGGTTGAATGCACTTAGAAGCAGGTTCTCTAAAGATTCAGGAAGGGGGTGGGGGGAGACTTCTGTCCAGCTGTGCCCCGTGCCTGCTGGGAAGCCTGGCAAATGAAGTGGATGAGGGGGTCAATGGAGGGCAGGGAGAGGAGAAGGCTGGCTGCTAGGAACCATTTTCGAGATCTACCAGGAAACTGAAATATTTAATAGTAGATGCCAATCTACTGATTGGGGCCGCAAACCTATGCTCCCAGACACATCTAAGAGTGAACAGCAGTACCTTCTATTCATTTACAGGAAGTAGTTTCTAGGCAACTCTGAGATTGTTTTCTAGTGACTTTCATCTCCCCTGTATTTGTTTAAATCCCCTTTAACATTGTCATCAGAAATAATACCATTTTGAATTAATTTCTCTGAACTCAATTCTAAGATGCAAATATTCCTGAAAAGAGTCACAAAAGTTGTCTATACACACTAACATGATCCTGGCTTATTAGATGCTTTCTGTCAACAGGAGGAAAGCCTGAAGCCTGTTGGGAATCGGGAAGTGGAAGGAAAGACAAGGAGACTCTGTGGCTTCTGGACTGGAGCCATATAATAGCTCGGCAGTCTTTACTATACACCTTGAATCTGTGGAAACATGTACATAAATGCTTAGGTAAGTGTAATGCCTTGTTCATTTGACATATTTTACAATATGAATATGATGACTCTTCCCAAATGTGTGTAGTTTTCACCATAGCACACTAGGCTTAGAGCTATTTGACAATAACTTGCTTACACTATGAATAAGTTTAGAGTTGAGTTTGCTTAGAAGTGAAGTTAATGATAAACATCTAATGTAAAATATATGCATGCAAATTGGTATAGCTTTTTGGAAGACAATATCTATTAAAATTTGCATATGTATACTCTGATCTGGCAATCCTACTTCTGGGATTTTTCCACTGAAATATTCCCACGATGATGCTAGAATATTACATAGGATGTTTCCTTAAGTATTGCTTATAGTGCTGAATAATAAAAAATAATTCAAGTATCTTTTTAAAGGAGATTTGTTAAATAAATCATGCAACAGCTGTATAGAAGAATACCAAAAAACTTAAGAAGGGTGAGCCATTTCTGCAGTTACCGATACTGAGAGATGTCAAAGCAAGGTTACTATGTGAAAAAGCAAGTGGAATCTGATACAATTCTCTATGGCTATACAGTCTCAGAAAAGGTCTGAGACATATCAGTTCAGTTTAGTCGTTCAGTCGTGTCCTCCTCGTGGTGAGCCCATGGACTGCAGCATGCCAGGCTTCCCTGTCCATCATCAACTCCTGGAGCTTGCTCAAACTCATGTCCATCAAGTTGGTGAAGCCATCCAACCATCTCATCCTTTGTCATCCCCTTCTCTTCCTGCCTTCAATCTTTCCCAGCATTAGGGTCTTTTCCAATGAGTCAGTTCTTTGCATTGGGTGGCCAAAGTATTGGAGTTTTAGCTTTAGGATCAGTCCTTCCAATGAATATTCAGGACTGATTTCCTTTAGGATTGACTGGTTTGATCTCCATGCAGTCCTAGGGACTCTTTAGAGTCTTCTCCAAGACCACAGTTCAAAAGCATCAATTCTTCGGTGCTCAGCTTTCTTTATAGTCCATCTCTCACATCCACACATGACCACTGGAAAAACCATAGCTTTGACTAGATGGACCTTTGTTGGCAAAGAAATGTCTCTGCTTTTCAATATGCTATCTGGGTTGGTCATAGCTTTACTTCCAAGTAGCAAGCGTCTTTTAATTTCATGGCTGCAGTCACCATCTGCAGTGATTTTGGAGCCCCAAATCACTGAGACATATACCAAAGGACATATACCAAATTGTAAGTGGTAGTTATCTTAAGGGGATGAAGGTCTTCTACTTTCTGTTTTCATTATTCCTGTGCTGTTTGAATTTTCAACAATATCCATTACTTTTGCAATAAGTTATTGTCGAAACTATACCCCACCAAGGTGTGGCTCAGTTTTGGTCACAAGCCCGCCTCACCAGGGGAATGCTCTTTCTTCTCACGCCTGCATTGCTCTGTGTGTGTCCCAGTTCCATTTCTATGTGCTGTTTCCGATCTCCTGCCCTCTACTGTGTCTGGAGACAGGGTTTCCTTCTTATCAACTCAAGGACAGTGCCTAGATCTTTTGGAATTTGATGTCTTGCTTCAAATCCTTTTAGACTTACTTTCCCTTCTTCACACATTCTTTCCTTGCTCTTTCAGTTTTCACTGGGCTCCTTCCCCATCCTGTGGTTTTCTCCATGCTCTGCTCTCTACTGTCTTTTTCATGTGGACTTTCTTTCTCTCTGAAGGATCCCATTCTCTAAAAACTGTCTTTTTCTAACTGCTCTTGTTTACTGCCTCCCACTTCAAAGAGGGTAGAAAGTTCTTCTTCACCTACTGTAACTGCAAGTCTGCACTCACCTGCTTTCAGAGGCTGGCATTCATGCCAGGAGCTAAAGATACTCTGAGGTTCAGTAGGTTCACAGTCATTTCCTGACTTTCTAACTGTGCATGGCCAGAGAGGCCACTGAAACACTCATGGGCAGTGTCTAAGCTGGGATAGAGGAATAAACAGCAAGAGGAGCTGAAGTGATCAGCCTCCAAGTTGGCCCCTGGAATCCTTACCTCTTGTTGTCACACCCTCTGTGGTCCTCCCTGGACCTGTGTGACCAGTAGAACAATGTGGAAGTCACAGCAGAGCTGTATACTAAGCATGACAGATAGATAGATAGATAGATATAGATACTTATATGAAAAGTTATGAACAACCTATACAGCATATTAATAAACAGAGACATTACTTTGCCAACAAAGGTCCATCTAGTCAAAGCTATGGTTTTTCCAGTGGTCACATATGGATGTGAGAGTTCGACTATAAAGAAAGCTGAGCGTCATAGAATTGATGCTTTTGAACTGCGGTGTTGGAGAAGACTCTTGAGAGTCCCTTGGACGGCAGGAGATCCAACCAGTCCATCCTAAAGGAAATAGTCCTGAATATTCATTGGAAGGACTGATGCTGAAGCTGAAACTCCAATACTTTGGCCACCTGATGCAAAGAACTGACTCATTTGAAAAGACCCTGATGCTGGGAAAGATTGAAAGCAGGAGGAAAAGGGGACAACAGAGGAAGAGATGGCTGGATGGCATCACTGACTCAATGGACGTGAATCTGAGTAAGCTCTGGGAGCTGGCGATGGACAGGGAGGCCTGGTATGCTGTAGTCTGTGGGGTCACGAAGAGTCAGACATGACTGAGCAACTGAACTGAACTGAACTGAGCAACTAACACTTTCAACACACACACACACACACATATAAAGTTAAAAACAATTTGAATTCAGTTCAGTTTTGTTTTGCTTCTAAATTCATTGCTAATTCACCATCTTGCTTTTGTGTGAATGGAATTATTCTAACAGAATGGGACACAGGAGTCAATGAGAATACTTTGACTGGTCCATTAAATCAATAGGAATATGAAACTGGTGTTTGCCTTCCATTATGGATAGAGCAACACTGTTCAGATTTTCATTATGAAAATAGGCACTTTCTCAATGGAATTAGCATTTTCTCTGAGTCAGATCATGCTGCTTCCTCTATTACTATAAATGCGCATTAGTGAACCCTTACTACCAACAGATATACCTTCCAGAGATGCTGTACAGTTTTATGGTGGAATGAATAATTCAGAGCTTGTGTAGGCCCCAAGTTCCTGGATTAAATTGTTAATGATTTTATCACTGTGACAGATTGATGCAGAGTTGCATCAGAATATAAAACTACTAAAAATTTATAGTGTTTTCTTTATTCAGTTACTGAGGGATTCCACTTTCCCAAGCTAGTAACTTGATCTGTAATGGCAGAACATTTTTTTGTTTTGCAAGAATATTCTTCAATCTCACAACCAGTTAATTGTTTATGGAAATAACTTGTAAGATTTATGTCAAATGGCAGAATCAAAAGATTTATTGATGATATGTTAGGAAAATCTATTGCTGGATCAAAAGAAATCTATGAAAATTAGTTTAAAATAATCTATTAGGATAGATTACCAGCATTACTAATAAGCATTAACTTTATTCAAAGTAAATGATTTGATAAATTTTTATATAATTATTTTTATCAGGGTTTTCTGTTATTGTACTTTTAAATAGTTGTCTGTAAACCTTGTTTTAGAGGAGTAGACTAATACTTAAAATAAGCATTAATTAGGCTTTCATAATGTGCATGTTTTTTAATGCTTTTTTTCCAAATAAATTTGACCCAATTTTGACCTAAAAGTAGACTTTCGCCACAAGTCAGTCCTCCACCCAGATCTACTTTGTATTGATTAGGGTTCAAGTAGAGAAATAGAACTATCAGGAAGTGTGTGTGTGTGTGTATGTGTGTAGTCATGATTTGTGTATACATATATATGTATACACATATACACATATATGTATATGTATGTATAGCATTTTAAAAATAGAAATTTCCTCTTAAACAATTGTAGAAGCTGGTTAAAGCTTCTACCTTGCTGGTCTCCTGCAAGGCTGTCGTCTCATATTTGATGGTGGATCCTGAAGTCTGCAAGCAGAGCAGACAGTTCGGAATGGAAGGTGGATAGAAAGTGGGGGAAAACAAGGACCAGCTGGAATCCACCCCCGTGAGCTGAACCTGTGTCAGTTCTCACTGCCTCCCGCCCTGATGTCAGGGTGTCTTAAAGGAGAAGCTTGTGTCCTTCATCATGCAGCTAAACAAACACCTGATGCAGGAGAGAGACAGGATGTGGGAGGAGCCAGAGCAAGTAGAGTCCCCTTGGAGTTCTCTTCCCCAAGGGTAAGTTATAGGCCACATCCCACATCAGCCAGGTGGGCCTGCAGATAATCAACATCAGGTGAGTTACAGAAAATGCCTGACTCCATCTTCTGAGTGTAAAAAATAAAGTGCCATTTGTGGCTGAGTAATCTTCCACTGTGTATGTGTACCACATCTCCTTTATTTATTTGTGGTTGTGCTGGGTCTCGTTGCTGCACGCCATCTTTCTCTGTTTGCAGCGAGTGGGGGCTACTCTTCATGGCGGTGCATGGGCTTCTCATTGCAGTGGCTTCTCTCGTTGTGGAGCACGGGCTTTAGGCACGTGGGCTTAGTAGTTGGAATATAGGCTTTAGGGCGCTCAGGCTTCAGTAGTTGCAGCCTGCAGGCTCAGTATTTGTGGCTTGAGGGCTTGGTTACTCTGAGGCAAGTGGAATTCTCCCAGATCAGGGATTGAACCCATGTCTCCTTCTTTGACAGGCAGATGTTTATCCACTGCCCCACCAACGAAGTCCTGTACCGCATCTTCTTTATCCATTCCTTTGTTGATGGACATTTAGGTTACATTGTTGTGGCTATTGTAAATAGTGCTGCAGTGAACATTGGGGCTCATGAGTCTTTTTGAATTATGGTTTTTGCCAGGATATATGCACCCAGCAGTAAGATACCTGGGTCATATGATAGTTCTGTCTTTAATGTTTTAAGGAACCTCCATACTTTCTCCATAGTGGCTGTATAGCACAGGCAGCTCAGCTCAGTGTTCTGTGATGACTTAGATGCATGGGATGGAGGATGGGCTGGAGGAAGGTCCAAAAGGGAGGGAATATACTTATACATATAGCCGATTCACTTCGTCATGCAGCAGAAACTAGCACGACATTGTAAAGCAATGATATTCCATTTTTTTAAAAAAGATGAGGAAAAATAAAGTGCCACTACTCCAATTTCATCCTCCAAATCTTGCACAAGGTATATTTTTGGCACTCCCTAGTGGAAGGGGATTCTGAGAGATGAAGTTCAGTCTAACCACGTTGCCATATTACAAAGCTTCCACAGCCATGGATCCATTAAACCATTTTTTTTTTTGGAGCCAACTCTCTCCACCTGCTTTCAGCATGCTTTATCCTCTCAACCAGCTCTTGTGGCTCTTCTTTCAGAGAATAAGCTCAGGCCACTGGAATGACTTTCTCTGGAGCTGCCTGGAAGTTTCCTTCCCTCCAGGCAGCCCTTGCCTATAACTAACAAGTGGGTCAGTCCTCCGTGTATCCCAGTAACTGGAATCTAAGTTTCTCATTAATAAAATTTTTCTCTGATGTCTCATATGGCCCAGTGGCTGAAAATATTTTTCCAGCATGTTATTTTCCTATGACAAGATCCCTGAGAGAAGCTGTGATTCTCTGGAAGTGATGAACTGTCTTTGTGATGACCTGACCTCTGCCTCGTTTGATAGACACCCTAGATTCCCCATTCTTTTCTGTGAGCTAATGATCCAAATCTGGACTCACTGTAAGACTTACCTCTCACATACCCTTCCCCAAACTGTCAGCTCTGGCTTGTGCTTAAAGGTTCAGATCTTTGCCCTTTGAGCACCCAGCAGACTTTCTGGATCTGCTTGTTAGAGCCTTCCCCAGACTGATCCATCTTGCTTCTGCCGAGCCCTGTTTCTGACAAAGAAAAGAAGGAGGTGGCAGGTAACAATTTTTGATAAGTGAAGAAACATGGAGGTCAAAGTTTGAAGAATAAGAGTAAAGACAGGAAAAATACATTCAACAGTGTTTCACGTATTGCTCTCGATGTTGGACACCTTGCAGTGAACTAACAAAAGTCCTTGCCCCCATGGAACTCATCTCTATTGGGAAGAGAAAGACAGAAGCAAAACCCAAATATATGAGCTAGAAATAAGAGCTAAAGAAAACAAAGCACAGTAAGGAGGTAGAAAAAGGACAGGGAGTGTGTGCTATTTAGAGAGGGTGGTGTGGAAAGTCCTCTCTGGTGGGGTCCCATTTGGGCAGAGACTGAAAGGAAAGGGCTGAGTCAGAGAGATCTGAGGGAGGAAACTTCCGTGCAGAGGGAACACGAACTTGAAGGCCCATTAGCATTCAAGACTAAGCAGGGAATTACTGCAGCTTACATTAATTGATCACAAGGCATCCTGCTAAGCACTAACCATATATTATCTCTCTGAATTCTGAAATGTTAATGTTATGATTAATGTTGCTATGAGCATCTTTATACACATGAATTTTTCTCCATTATTTCAATCATTTTCATAGGGTGAATTCCAAGCAGTAGAATTTTAAGTCAAAGAATATGAATATTTTTATAACTCTCAATGCTTTATTACCAAATTACCTTTCCAAAGGACTAGACCGACAATTTACGTTGCCATCAGGAATGCCCAATTTAGTTAGGAAGTAAGTACTGGAATGGCTTGTTTTGCTGTGAATGTTCACACACAAAGGAATGGTTTAATATTTCTTCAAGTATAGGGCAAAAAGATGAAATTTTGTGCTTAGCAATGCCTTCTTTAAGGAAAAGTTGCCACCAGGGAACATTTGATCAAAAGTTGCAGTATAAACCAATACCAGCTTGTCAGAGTCCTGGACTGGGATCAGAAGAGGTTCAGATTCTGGCTTTGCCTCTTATTAATAGCTGGATAGCTTTGGGTAAATCTCTTAACTGTGCTGAGACTCAGTGTGCTCATCTGTGAAATGGTGATTTGTATTTGGTTAGGATATAAAGAGAATAGAATGATATAGTGTATGTGGAAGCACTTTCTAACTCTGGAGCATGTTACTCCTTATTTACTAGGCATTCACTGTCATACTTCTGTAAGCTGAGTTGAAGCACAGCATTTATTATGAAAAGATTTTAGTGACTCTTTCTGGTGGTTTCCTGTCCTAGGAAGAGAGCTTCAGTGTCCTTTTGGTACCATCACTCTTCACCTCTCACTCCCTCAGGCCAGGTGGTATGTGGGAAGCTGACTTTGCAGTAGACTCTTGAGTTGAGTTATGTGAATCAATGCATTCTTATTGCATAATGTAGTTTCAGAAGGATGACTTGTGATTTGAAGCCCAAAGATTTCAGAGTTACAGAAAGCCTGTATACTTGCATAGCACTTTTTGGTTCCCAAACTGTTTCACATATTATGTTAACTGTTGGTTTCTCCTAGCATCCTTGAGATATAAACATGGTAAGTGCTATCATACAATTTTAAAGGTGAAATACCTGGAGCAGTATGTGTGGTCATTCTGAGTCAGTTCAACTCTCCGGTTGACCTGTTACTTCTTACTTTTCAACCCTTTCCCAAAGTGGTTTTAAATCATGAGTTCTAATTTATAGAAATATTGAAGGATATTCCTAGAGAGCCTATTAAGAAAACTCATAGCAAAGATTAGCTGAATCTATAAGGTAACATGCGGGAATGTATCAAATAACTATATCTGTTTCCAGATTGAATAAATTGGCAAAAAACAACAGGGATCCTGCTGTATTTGCTAATCTCACTTCTTTCTCTTTTAATATAATGGAAGTGTTGACATGCAAATTGTGTAGTGGAACAACTGCCAGATATTTTAAGTGTTTGTTGCCTCACTTGAAATGGATGAATAATTGCATCATATGCCTGTATATTAGGAGAGACAGAAGGTGTTTTCATGGGTCTGTTTCTTGTGCCTCTCTTTCCTTCTGTTTTTTGCCCAAGAAACTCATTATGGTGTATTTAATGATCTGCTTGAAGCACCTGTGTATCCAACTGGTTAACATAGTTATTAACTTTCCATTCCCCAGGCAATAAAACACCCTAGTCCCATGTGTCTTAATCCCAGAAGGAAAATCATTTTATATCTTGAACTGAAGGCATGCAATGAATCGTGTTTAACTTGCAGAATTAAAGTATTTCAGTGCGGTGATAGAGCATATACACAGAAAATGCAGAAGGTGCAACATTACTAGGAACCTGTTTTGCCCAGCTTGATTAGTGAGATCACTGCATTTTCACTATGACACTACTAATGTTCTTGTTTCCCTAGTTTTGGTTAAAGTGTCAGGGAAACCCAAGATGCTATAAATGCTGATTGTTATCCAGTATTTATAATGTTTCTCTTTAGAAACATCAGTCTCTAGGGATACTTCTGAAACATGATATGCGTGGACATTATTCATGATTTTGCTGTCAGTAGTTCCTTTGCCACCTGGAGAAGGTATATTCAGAGCCATTTAAATTTCTTAGCACTTCAGTAGTCATTTATTAGCATCCATAGAATCAATATTGCTTTTAATATTGGCATTATTTCTGAGATTCTAAATGAGACTCTTTGAAACTCATTCCAAAACCCAAATATTCAGAAACTGGTTGTCTATGCTCTGTTTACAGAATATGTCATTGGTGGGGGCTAAATTTAGAAGCAGGGCAGTGATGCGCTGGGTGACTGCTCTTTTGAGATAATTTGCAGTTGAAGAACAGTAACTAAATTATTTTTCATTTCAGAGATGTTTATTTATTTATTTATCTATCTATTTTTGTAAGCAAAAGCAATGCATGGAGTAACTAGCTATGTAAATACCATCTCCTTGCACAAAGTGGAGGAAATGTGTTTTCAATGAGTCCCAGGAGATCCGGTTGGAAGCAGAGGTGGATCTGCTGGAGCGTGCATCACTGACCTGTGACTGCACATCAGGGCTGGATGTGGGAGGACTGATGGTCTGAATGCCTCCTGCATGGATCCAGGAATTACAGTTCAGCTTCTTTGTTCCCTCCTTGCAAGTGAAAATTTTATTAGAAAGGATGGTTTGTGTACTTGCCCTAAATCCTTTTGGTTCTTCTTGTTTTATGACCACAGTGTTTCGCCGTAGATTTTCTCCTGTTCCAGTGCCCTCTCTTTGTCATTTATCATGCTGACAGTTTAATAGAATCCCAGGCCTGGCAGATGGAGCTGGGATGTCCTTTCCCACACAATGTTAAGGAGCTTTAACCCTCTCAGGGAGTCTCTTGACACACTATGGCGAGAAATGGTGCTAACAATCCTGACAAAGCAGCAACCAGAAGGGGAGTACAAAGCTACATGCGTCAACTTCATATGGTTTTATCATCAGTGCTTCTGGCAAAGTTTATTAGGAGGAATTCTTTAGGATCCCTTGGGGGCCAATATGTAGGCAACTATTCAAAAGCAGAGACATTACTTTGCCGACTAAGGTCCGTCTAGTCAAGGCTGTGGTTTTTCCTGTGGTCATGTATGGATGTGAGAGTTGGACTGTGAAGAAGGCTGAGCGCAGAAGAATTGATGCTTTTGAACTGTGGTGTTGGAGAAGGCTCCTCAGGTCCCTTGGACTGCAAGGAGATCCAACCAGTTCATTCTGAGGGAGATCAACCCTGGGATTTCTTTGGAAGAAATGATGCTAAAACTGAAGCTCCAGTACTTTGGCCACCTCATGCGAAGAGTTGACTCACTGGAAAAGACCCTGATGCTGGGAGGAATTGGGGACAGGAGGAGAAGGGGACAACCAAGGATGAGATGGCTGGATGGCATTATGGACTCAATGGACATGAGTCTGAGTGAACTCCGGGAGTTGGTGATGGACAGGGAGGCCTGGCGTGCTGCGATTCATGGGGTCACAAAGAGTCGGACACGACTGCGCGACTGAACTGAACTGAACTGAACTGAGAGTGATCCACTTGGTTAAGTAAATAAAAGTCGTAGGAGGGAATGAAGTGAATTTTCTGGAAATACCATAATATAGCACAGGTTGTCTTCCAGATAATAGCAAGAAGATCAGGAGGTCTAGCAAGGCAAAATGAGTGTGAAAAGAGGTTACAGTCTACTCAGTTCAAAGAAAAAGTTACCACTCACTAATTTGCTATATTCCAGGAGAGTTCTAGGTACTTTGCATACATTGTTTAATCTACTTACCAACATTTTCAGGGGCTTATTGTCATAACAAAACCTTTCTGAGCTTTACCATGTGTCACTGTGCTAAGCACTGTCATAGGCCTTAGCTCAGTTTTTCTTCTCGGTGGCTTTGGCTTGCAGATCTCTCTCCAGTATCTATCTACCTTTGTTAGACTCTATTGCCCCCACCATATGCTAGGCCGCCAACAAGATTTGAAGACTTTTTAACATAGAATAAAGAGCTTACAGAAAAGGGCACAATACAATAAAGTGCCCACATTTTAAGTGTGTATACATATACATCCTTAAAGGGACTGCCTTGATCAAGATAGGGACCATCTCGAGTGGTCTAGAGGGCTCCCTCATGCCCCTCCCACCGGACACCTTCTCAAAGGAAACTGTTATTCTGACCCCTGTCACCATACACTGGTCTTGCCTGTTCTTGAACTTCATTAAATGGACTCGTACTATATATGTCTAGAGTCTGGCTTCTTTCATGTAACATTATTTCTATGAGATTCATTCAAGTGGTTGCATAGATCAGTAGTTTGCTTTTTTTCTCTATTGTGTCATTTCCCTTCATGTGAATATACAACAATTGTTTGTTCATCCACAATTGTTTCTTGCTTAAACTACCAATTAGCCCCTTGGCTAACTGGTCTGTTGGTATCTCCAATTGCCTTCTGATCTTTTCTCCACTCCATAGCCAGAATGGTTTACTCAGAATGGTCCTTTTACAGAATGGTCCTTTCTAAGGGAGATATGCACACTGAATCTAGCAACCACTAGTATTCTGACCAGTCTGGGTTGAATTTGGGGGTGAAGAGTACAACTGAAAAATTTCAATGCAGTGTATACTTCTTGTACAGCCAAGGCATGGCTTCTGCTCTTTAAGAGTGTACAGGAAGTTCATAGGAAGACAGGGCATAAATTAACAAATTCTGTTCAGTGTGGTTGGTTGTACTCAATACCAGATTCAGGGAGATCACAAAGAGGATAAAATCCTCTTCAAGATTTCTTTCCTTGGCTTTGAGTCCGCCCTCACTGAGAAACCGTCTCATAACTAATTGGCCTCCAGGATATCTGTTTATCTGGAAGTGGGTCCTAAATAGGAGGTGGAAGCAGATGAGTCAAGAATCTCATCGTTAAAAAGATACATTGGGCTTCAGGGTTCACAAAAGGGTTTGTTTTGTTGCCATGTCCTGGGTGTGGGTAGTATGATCCCATCTTTGAGATATTGTGCGTATATGGAGAGAACTGTGTTTCTGCTCTGAGATGCTGAGCATCAGACTACAAACGTGCTGCCTAGTGGCATCATTTGGGTACCAGGAAGCCTCCTTGTCTGACATCTGTAGTTATATGGCTTCCAACTGTATTCAGTTCAGGATACTTAACAAATTAGTCACCCAATGCATAATTTTCAATTTGCCTGACAGTGAAGTATAATAAAAAGCTTATCTGCTTATTTAAAACAGTGTAGACAAGAAGATAAATGATCACCTCCTTAGTTATATCAAGATAGTCTTCTTTTGTTGATGATGCCAGGAAAGTCTGTCTAGGTCTGAAATTCTCAAATAACTTCTCACTTTTTCCAGTCCTGTCAAGGTGAGGCCTTCTTTTATGACCTGGTTAAGTTTACCAAGTGAAACCGTGTGAAAAATTGAAATCACTGGTTGGTTTTAATTGTCATTAGTTTTTGGTGAGTGATAAGTTTTCTTTTTCATGACTATAAATAGTTTTTCTCTGAATATGGTATAAATTCAGCAATAAAATTTAGAAGTTTGTTTACTGAAATATTTATAGGAAAGTACACAAATCGTATTCAGTTCAACAAATCATCTTAAGGAAAATGATGCCAGTGCAAAGTTGAGCAACTGCACATATTTTATACAGCTCTTTTGTTATTGCTTCTGTTCTTCTTTTTTTCACTGTTGTTTTATATATCTAGGCACTAATAGATCTAGCTGACTCTCTCTTAAAGGTTATTGTGTTTATATACCTTGTGGAGCCATTTCTTCTCTTGTTGGGCACTTGAGTTTTCATCCTTTTGCTGTTTAAATAGTACTGCAAGGGAACTATTTGTGTGATTGTCTTTTTCATTTCTCTTGAGCTTGGAACATTAAATTATCAGTTTCTTGGAATGTGAAATTATCAGTTCAAAACTCATAAATTGTTTCAAGGCTCTTTTTCCTCAGTTTCAGATTGCTCGTTATAATAGCAATGAATAGTACCTTGAATAATACCTATGTATACCTGTATACTAATGCTAAACATTGTATTTTATAATTTTTTAGTTTATTTTACCATGTTTCAGTATAACTGTATAAGCAATTTGATGTGTTCTATCTCCATTCATTATCTTTTTATGAGCTGGTTAATAAAATTTTGATACATAGGTATATCTCCTAACTATATGTAAGGTTGTGGGTGTATGATATAGTTAGGAGTCAGTTATCTGAATTTAAAATTAAACCAACACACTTTTGAATTTTCATGGGCATAAAAAGAATCCCAGTGGTTATTTTGATTTGGGAAGGGGTTTGAACTGTTATGTACTTTAACTGAAATTTACTCAGCACCTAATTTGAGGGGTGGTTTGTTTTGTTGACAAAACAACAAAAGAGGATCCCACGAAAACGAGGATCCCATAAACCTGAGAGCTCCGTTTTTTATTTATCATTTTAATTGAGATATAATTGACATATAACATATTAGATTCAGGGGTACAATACAATGATTTGATATTTGTATATATTACAAAATGATCACCATAGTAAGTTTAGTTAACATCTATCACCACACAATTACAAATTTTTGTTCTTGTGTTGAGAACTTCTAACATCTGCTCTCTTAGCAATTTTCAAATAACTAGGTGGTATTTTTAGCTATAGTCACTGTGCTGTACATTACATTCCCAGGACTTATTTATTTTACAACTGGAAGTTTGTGCCTTTGGACAGTCGTCACTCTATTTGGCTCTTTAAAGAGGAGAGGGTAACAGGGCCCCAACAAAGCAAGTTTGCTGGGTCTGAGACCTTAAAGCTTGACCTCCTTCTCTTGTCGATTGGCTATTAGTGTCCTGTGCTCCACGAAAGAGCATGTATGTACATGTTGACTAAGAACAACATAGCCTAGTTCTTTTTGAATGAAAAATCTGTCAAGAGCTGGGGCTTCCAATAAATAATGGCAAATGAAATTGTGCAACGAGTTAGGCATTTAGACACAAACAGCTTGAATTGAGTTACCCACAAGTTATCACAGCTTAAGGCGATCAAGCTTCTGGAATAACATAAATGACTTCTTGGGAGGCAATGAGGTATAACTGTGTGCTGGAGAATGTGTGCTTTGGAGACAAAGAGAGCTGGATTTGAATCCTGCTTTTTCTCTTGCTAGTTAGGTAAACTTGGAGAAGATTTTTAGGTTTCTAAGCCTTACTTTCACAGTTTGAAAAATGAGAATCAAATCTATCTCAAGGAGTAACTGTCAAGTTAAAGCAAGATAATATATATATAACAAGTGCAAATAACATCTGTTCAGTGTAGGTTAGGTATTGGTCTTTTTCTGTGGGTAAATGTGGAGACTTTAAGCTTCATAAAGATGGTGATGGCAGCACAAAGGGGACACTAGAAGAGAACTGGTTGTTTCTCAATCTTGTGAAGATGGCTTTAGGATAGGAAAAGAGCTGAAGTTTCCTAAGCAAGTGGCAGAGATTTCCATAAGCAGCTGGGATTCTCAACTGATAAAAAAGTATTTAGAGCCCTGACTATTTTTTTCCTATCTTCAAAAAGGAAGTGTTTTTCTCTCTTTTAAGCAAGAAACAGGGTAATATAAGCTAAATATGTGCTGTGTGGTGCTTAGTTGCTCAATCATATCTGACTCTGCAACTTCGTGGACTATAGTCCACCAGGCTTCTCTGTCCATGGGGATTCTCTAGGCAAGAATATTGGAATGGGTTGCCATGCCCGCCTCGAGGGGAATCTTCCCAACCCAGGGATCGAACCCAGATTTCCCACATTGTGAATGGATTCTTTACCATCTGAGCCACCAGAGAAGTTCACGAATACTGGAGTGGGTAGCCTACCACTTCTCCAGGGGAACCTTCTGACCCAGGAATCAAACCAGGGTCTCCTGCATTGCAGGCAGATTCTTTACCAGCTGAGCTGCCAGGGAGGCCCAAGCTAAATATAACCTGCAATGAAAACTATTCACAAGACGAATAGTTTAGACGAATTTTAGAAAGACACGTTGTCTACATGGGTTTGCAGGCTGCTAAAACCTTGCAGGAGTATACAGGGAGAACATTTATTATTTTTGGAGAAAGGAAGATGACCTGGAGTTCAACTCTCTTCAAGACTGTATTCACTGGATGAGTATGACTCCTTTTGTGAAAAATACCAACCGTGGGGTGGATACTACCTCTGACACCAAGATTCTAATCTGAGTCATTTGTGTCTACAATGCAAAACAAACAAACAAAAAATTGTAATCCACACTTCATCCCTCAGGAGAGGAGCATTGGGTATTGAAAGCCGTAATCAGCTTGAAACTTCAAGCAAATTGTTTCTGTCCATCTGCCAGCAAGTTCCTCTCCTGCCGACTAGTTCTGGGAGCTGTGGATTGGGGAGTGGAATTATTTTTGGCTCACTTTATAGCTGCCTGAGACGTGTTCATGGACTTGGTGATGGGTAGCCACACCCTCTGCCCGCTGAATGCCCCTCCTGGAGGCCAGTGCGGGAAGGGTGCGAGTAAGTTCTTTTCTTGAGACCAAAAGTGTCCTCTGACTAATGTGTCTAGACATGGCTTTTCAAAAATGGAAAGCCTTG
>SJXQ01009365.1:0-40338 GCA_006408695.1 Aepyceros melampus
TATCGTTTCCTTTGTTGTGCAGAAGCTTTTAATTTTAATTAGATCCCATTTGTTTATTTTTGCTTTTATTTCCAGCATTCTGGGAGGTGGATCATAGAGGATCCTGCTGTGATTTATGTCAGAGAGTGTTTTGCCTATGTTCTCCTCTAGGAGTTTTATAGTTTCTTGTCTTACGTTTAGATCTTGAATCTATTTTGAATTTATTTTTGTGTATGGTGTTAGAAAGTGATCTAATTTCATTCTTTTACAAGTGGTTGACCAGTTTTCCCAGCACCACTTGTTAACGAGATTGTCCTTAATCCACTGTATATTCTTGCCTCCTTTGTCGAAGATAAGGTGTCCATAGGTGTGTAGATTTATCTCTGGGCTTTCTATTTTGTTCCATTGATCTATATTTCTGTCTTTGTGCCAGTACCATACTGTCTTGATGACTGTGGCTTTGTAGTAAAGCCTGAAGTCAGGTAGGTTGATTCCTCCAGTTCCATTCTTTTTCTCAAGATGTCTTTGGCTATTCGAGGTTTTTTGTATCTCCATACAAATCTTGAAATTATTTGTTCCAGCTCTTATTGTATTTCTTAAATGAATAAATGAGGAAAGTGTTGAAAGGTGGCCATTCAAAGAGAATAAGAGGAAGTGAGATGGCAGTGCACTCTGAATGATGTCACTAAGAATTTCCTAACACTGATCATTCTAGTTTGGGCTGATTTTGTTAATCACCAAGCTGGATTTATACAAAAATTTGGTGCCTGCTCCTGAAGGAATCTCATAAAACATTGTGGATTTTCATTCCTTTGAAATGGGTTTCCTGGCTGTAAGCCAAAATCTTGCTAACCTCTCAAATTCTCTACCAGAGTGACTAGTCTATCATATTTCTCCTATAATTCTTGTTTTGTCTTTACCCAAAGACCTTGTTTATGCCTAGAGCAAGTTTCATTTAGTTTCTATTTAGTCCTTCTCTGAGGCTTACTTTTTTAAATCCTCAAATAATAAATTAACCTAAGAAATTTCCTAAGTTTTCCTCCATTCTATTTACATATCAGAATAAGCATAATCTTGAAGTGTTTTGTATGCTCTGAGAGGCAAAACCAAACCCCTAGTTGGTGTAATTTACTCAAATGCCAGATTCTCCTGGGGAAACCGAGCTCTCTTTATAACTTGATTCAAATAACTACTTTGATTCTCAATGGCTTTTTATGAAATTACCATGTAGAACCTAAATTGGTGCAGCTGAATTAAATAAATATCAGAGCTTAACGTTCTTAATCGCAAACCTTCAATTTAACCAACCATTTATTATCATCAAAAAGCAATCAATATGTTGATTGTGGTGACATGCAAATGGAGATAGAATTATTAGTAATTACCCTATATTTGTGGTTCAGTGTGATGGAGAAATAACTGGAAAGAAATTGTAAAGCACACTCCAGTTAAAGGACTGCTTGCTATGTTTTAGAGCAGCGTGCTATATTGATTGTAGTCTTTAAATAAATTGAATAACATAGGTTGCTGTCAACATGTGAATTATTCATGAAGCAGAGTTTGGGAACACTAAAACAGACCCTGTTTATGAATATTCAGATGTGTCAATGTCTAAATGACTGACCCAGTGCTCGCCAATTCTTACGTGAAGAAAAGGTCTCAGAGAGAAAGTAAAAATCTATTAGGAAAACTCACTCACTTGGGTCACCCACTTGAAACATAACCAATGTGACAGATGAGGAGTGAAGTCTGAACCCCACATTAGAGACGCATTCAGTCAACGAGGGAGGCACTGGGGGTCTTCTTTAATTAGGAACACTTCGTGACCTCTAAGTTTTTTTCCGCAGACTCCAGAGACCTTCGGAGAAGGCAATGGCAGGTCACTCCAGTACTCTTGCCTGGAAAAATCCCATGGACGGAGGAGCCTGGTGGGCTGCAGTCCACGGGATCGCTAGGAGTTGGACACGACTGAGTGACTTCACTTTCACTTTTCACTTTCATGCATTGGAGAAGGAAATGGCAACCCACTCCAGTGTTCTTGCCTGGAGAATCCCAGGGACGGTGGAGCCAGGTGGGCTGCCGTCTCTGGGGTCGCACAGAGTCGGACACAACTGAAGCGACTTAGCAGCAGCAGCAGCAGAAGCAGGAGCAGCCAGAGACCCTGGAGTTTCTGTGATCACATTATCTGGTGTGACCCTTTAATTTCTTCCCATTGATATTTGGAACTGATAGCAACACACCTTTGCTTTTTCAATCCTGGTTATGAAAGGATGTGAAGAAATTACAGAACATTCCATTTTTGGAAAATCCTAAATGATGGCTTCCTTTTCTCTGAATAAGTTCCCAGTGTGGCCTCTCAGCTGTATGTTTTAACTTATGAGGCCTCCATAGGAATAAAATCTTCATTTCCTGAATACTTTAGAATCATTGAGTCCTTGGGGATGGGATACTTTAGTAAGAGATAAAATAGAAAATTTGTGCGAGTTTATCAGACTATGCACAGCTTCCCAGGTGGCTCAGTGGTAAAGAATCTGCCTGCCAGTGCTGGAGATTCGAAGGCTTGGGTTCGATCCCTGAGTTGGGAAGATCTCCTGGAGGAGGAAATGGCAACCCACCCCAATATTCTTGCCTGGAAAATCCTATGGACGGATAAGCCTGGCAGGTCACAAGGGGTCCGACATGACTTGGCACACAAAGCAGAGTGGCAGAGGGCAGAGAGATCAGACTATGCAGAGGGAGTCTTATAGGGAGGCAGTGATTCGTGACTAAGTAGGGGTGACCAGCCAGTGCAGTTTACCTGGGACTCAAGGGGTTTCCAGGACACGGGACCTTCAATTTTAAAGCATGGGGTGGTCGCAGGCAAAGTGGGATGCATTGGTCGCCCTACCAGTTGTACCAGTTTGACTAGAGAAATCTCCTGATTTCAGTGTGAAAACTAGAAGAGCTTTGGGCAAACCAGGACTCTTTTTCACCCAACCGAACCACAGTATTAAATGAAGAGATTTGGGGTGGGGTGGGGAGGGGCAGGAATCTAGCTGTGTTGATCAAGTTTCTAAAAGACTAATCTACAAAACTGAAAACTGTGTGTGTTAGTTGCTCAGTCGTGTCTGATTCTTTACGACCCCATGGACTGTAGCCTGCCAGGCTCCTCTGTCCGTGGAATTCTCCAGGCAATAATACTGGAGTGGATTGCCATGCCCTTCTCCAGGGGATCTTTCCTACCCATGGATTGAACCCAGGTCTTCCGCATTATAGTCAGATTCTTTACCATTTAAGCTACTTGGGAAACCCAAGTAATTTACAAAATAATATAAATGTTCCTGTAAGTGGAATTTTATGCATATCATCTAGGATACACTGTCCCATTGTCAACATGGCTGAATTTTTAAATAGAATCTTTCAATTGTGTGAGTCAGAGCGAGGCGAGGGAAATTCTGGAGTATTAATTCCCAAATGTGATTGCATTCCCAATCACTTTAGGAGCTTTTTAAGAGTATGGATCCTTGAGCCCTACTTATAGAGATTTTCATTTTAGACATGGCTGGGATAGGGCTGGGGAACTGTATAAGCTCCCAGGACACCAGCCAAGTTTAGAAGCAATTGGTTGGGGAAGTATTTCATTCAGGCCACCGTGGAACATGATGAATTACTCTTGCTCTGCCACAGGGTACACTTCTTAGATGAGCATGATTTTCATGTTCCATGTAATGTTATGAGTAAACTGCCTCTCAGCTCCTGGTATCAAAAACCTTCAGTTCACTCATGAATCTGACACAAACTGAAAACTTCAACAAGTCACTTAGACTTCCTGACCATCTGTTTCTTCCTCTGTTGAAAGGATATAATGACAGAAGTTATTTCATAAGAGTTGTTACACAATTAGGTGATATAATGTGTGTGATGACACCACCCTTATGGCAGAAAGTGAGGAGGAGCTAAAAAGCCTCTTGTTGAAAGTGAGAGAGGAGAGTGAAAAAGTTGGCTTAAAGCTCAACATTCAGAAAACGAAGATCATGGCATCTGGCCCCATCACTTCATGGGAAATAGATGGGGAAACAGTAGAAACAGTGTCAGACTTTGTTTTTTTGGGCTCCAAAATCGCTGCAGATGGTGACTGCAGCCATGAAATTAAAAGGCACTTACTCCTTGGAAGAAAAGTTATGACCAACCTAGATAGTATATTCAAAAGCAGAGACATTACTTTGCCGACTAAGGTCCGTCTAGTCAAGGCTATGGTTTTTCCTGTGGTCATGTATGGATGTGAGAGTTGGACTGTGAAGAAGGCTGAGCGCTGCAGAATTGATGCTTTTGAAGTGTGGTGTTGGAGAAGACTCTTGAGAGTCCCTTGGACTGCAAGGAGATCCAACCAGTCCATTCTGAGGGAGATCAACCCTGGGATTTCTTTGGAAGGAATGATGCTAAAGCTGAAGCTCCAGTACTTTGGCCACCTTATGCGAAGAGCTGACTCATTGGAAAAGACCCTGATGCTGGGAGAGATTGGGGGCAGGAGGAGAAGGGGACAACAGAGGATGAGATGGCTGGATGGCATCACGGACTCAATGGACGTGAGTCTGAGTGAACTCCGGGAGTTGGTGATGACAGGGAGGCCTGGCGTGCTGCAATTCATGGGGTCGTAAAGAGTCGGACATGACTGCGCGACAGAACTGAACTGAGCTGAATGTGTGTGATAAATTTAGAAGCCTCTGAGCCATAGAGTTCAATGAATATTTGCTAAAATTATTATTTAATGTCTCTCCCTGAATGGTGATGAATAAACTGCCAAATTCTTACTTTTAGCTCTTTCTTTTACTGAAGTCTCTGAAAATAATATCTTTCTATTAATACATTCTTTCTTTATATGAACGCTTCATATTGTTCGATTTTGCGTTAAAATATTTGACTCCATTAATGTTTAAGATACTTCCCAGGTGGCACAGTTTTAAAGAATCTGCCTGCCAATGCAGGAGATGTGGGTTCAATCCCTGGACCAGGAAATGGCAAACCACTCCAGTATTCTTGCCTGGAAAATCCATGGACAGAAGAGCCTGGATGAATATAGTCCATGGGATCACAAAGCGTCAGATATGACTGAGTGACTGAGCATATTAATATTTGTGCTAAAATTTAAGATCTTATGGTACAGTCATGTTTCTGAAGACCCTATGAGCTTAATGCATTCTGGGTGCTATCTTTGCCTATCTGCCATGTACTGGGTTGAAGTCATGGATGGCATTAAGCCATTCTGTTCTGGCAACATGGTCATAAGTTGGTGGTTGAAAAACTTAAGTCCTAGAGTATAGAGCATAGGTGAGAATGCCCTCTTTTGCAATATCCATTTGATTCTCTCCTGTTCACTGCTCAAAAGGTAGGAATTGGATATAATTTATTTACTGTGGTTGGCTTTGTGTGCATGCTCAGTCGCTAAGTCGTGTCTAACCCTTTGCAACCCCGTGGACTGTAGCCTGCCAGGCTCCTCTGTCCATGGACTTTTCCAGGCAAGACTACCTGAATTGGTTACCATCTCCTTCTCCAGGGGATCTTCCTGACTCAGGGATTGAACCCTCGTCTCCTGCATTGGCAAGTGGATTCTTTTCACCACAGCACCACCTGGAAAGCCCTGTGGGGCTTGGGCTTGACTTTAGCTAGGTTAGTTTTCATTTCCTCATTTTCTAGTTCTTAGAATACTTCACTCACACCTCTATATAACAAGTAGGTAATAATTTGATTACCAAATTATTTCCTTTTTTCCCCCTAGCCATGTAACTAAGGGCTTCCCTGGTAGCTCAGCTGGTAAAGAATCTGCCTGCAATGTGAGAGACCTGGGTTTGATCCCTGGGTTGGGAAGATCCCTTGGAGAAGGAATAGGCTACCCACTCCAGTATTCTGGCCTGGATTCCATGGACTCTACAGTTCATGGGGTCACAAAGAGTCAGACACAGCTGAGTGACTTTCGCTTTCGTGTAACTAACTGTTTCTCAGTTTTTAGACCTGGCATTATGAACAAGATCTGGCCAATAGCATTGTTGTGAGTTACATGGGGACTTGTCTAAGAAAACCTGTGCAACCCTACAAATTCTCTCTTCCTTCATCTGCTGACCTAATGCAAAGGATCTAGGAAGGCTGTAGATTGAAAGTGCCTTGTCACTGCTCAGAGAAGAGCTGCCTAAGAAAGCTGCCAAGATGTAGGGTTTATCTGTTTCATCAGTTAGGCTATTCTGACTTTTCAGGTAGAAAGGAGGGGCTGCAGATATTTATGACAAACATTTGGCAAGTAGCATTTTTGGTTTCTGATACTTTTACTCTTTTAAAAATGAAATGTTTTAAAAAATAAAGTTATGCAAGTCCTCATATATTTACCCTAGAAAATTTAGAAAGGAAGAAGAAAGTTAAAATAAGCCATAGTTATATTACATATTCTTTTGGACTAGTTGTATATATAGATAAATTTTCCCATAAAAATTAGTTTATCTGTCTTTAGTATTTTATAACATCCCCATTATTTAACATTTAAAGTAAATACTATTACATTTTGATCATCATTTTTAATGACTGTACCATCATTTATTTAGTGCCCTCTAATTGAGCATTAAAATTGTCCTCAATTTTTCTTATAATACAAATACTATTTTGAATATCTTTGTAGTTAATCTTTGCTCACATTTTTATTTCCTTAAGTTAATTGAAGTGGAATTGTTCTTATAACTAGTTAAGAATTGCCAAATTTCATTGGCCTTGATCAAAACCACACCCATATT
This sequence comes from Aepyceros melampus, assembly GCA_006408695.1. NCBI lineage: Eukaryota > Metazoa > Chordata > Mammalia > Artiodactyla > Bovidae > Aepyceros > Aepyceros melampus. The sequence continues at coordinate 6,735 of SJXQ01009365.1, forward strand.
TTAATTTTATAGATTGTAAGTATGATCAAGGACTTGCTGACTTTAAATCATCATACCATGGGCAACAGAAGGAAATGCTGAGTCTCATTACTTAAAATTACAATCTCTTGTCATATAATAATTTGGGGGCAAATTTATTGCAACTGAAATTCCTTGGAAAGTTAAATGTAAGCCTATCCTAGGGTAGGTAGACTCTTTGCCATTCTTCCACACTTTCCTCTGTCAGAGGTCTGCCTGGAAAGATGCAGTTAAATACTGAGATACACATTAATAGAAGTGCTACACTTAACATTCTATAGAAATCATCCTGGTAGAGGAGCCTTTTACTCTCAAATTTGTCTGGGAAATTACTTGGCTAGAAAAAAATTTGTTAAAATTTGATTATTTTAACTACTAACACAAGAGTTAGGTGAAAATATGAGGGCTTGGGTATGACTTTATTTATCTTAGGATAAGCTCATAGAATGTTGTATATACTGCAAGTCATTCCACTGGAAGATTTTAAAATCTCATTTGACTGATGGATTTCACAAATCAGTTATCTCAGGGCAAGAAAGGCAATAGTATTCATTTTTTAACTTCAGAAAGGAGTGCTTGCTCTCCTGGTAACACCTCTCTCGTCTCGCTGACGTTGTGCCACCACTCAGGCCACACACAGTTGCAAAGTCTCTTATCTTCTATCTGCGGATAACTGTGTGGCATTGTCAGCCTCTTTGGAGGCTGAGTGACCTTGCAGTGAAAGCCCTTCAACAGCTGGCTTCAAAGATGAAGAACGGCGCAAGTGGTTGAAGGCGCAGATAACACAGATTGTGTGCACAGTTGTTGGCATAGGCAAGAGATATTTTTGGAAATACAGTGGCCAAGAACAGGCTTCTGTAAACATTTTTTTTAATCAAGACTAGATATATTTTAAAAACATATTTCATATGGCAACACTAGATATCGGTTTAAATCGTTTGGATGGATGGATAGAATCCTAAGACACAATATATGTGCTTCACAGAGCCCAGTTTCATAAGGTGCCCTTACTGTCCAAAGGGTAACAGAAAGGGACTGAGCCATTTGCTTGACAAAGTCACACAGCCTCCACATCAGCGTTCCCTGTGCTGCTCAGGCACCAAATCACAGTTGATAAGATGACTGCACCTCATCAATATCTTCTCTAGGTGGTATCTTAGTGGCCACGTAGAAAGTGCCACTCGTGGTGGTATGTTTGTTTAAATAACAACCTGCTTTCCAACAACTCAAAGCCAAACAGATTTATGTTTTAAATCCTTGGAGTGTGACATATTGAAAAGAAATTAACCTAAAAGCACAGCCTAAAAAGCTGTGCTTTTTGTGTTGGTGTTGGCCCAATGAAAAAGAAGTAACTGTTTCTGGTTTCTTGGCTCTTGACTATAGAAGTAAGTAGCCTTCCCCATGAAATTGATAGCCATGTTCATTTTGCTGTTGCTTCAGGAAAAGTTGTTTTAATTGTGGTGACAGTTTTCATAATAGAGATTACGTGTCTTGAAACGGAAGCTCACCTAAATTGTTCCTGATTAATGAATATCTCTCTCAGGATCCTTTGAAGCACTGAAATTGGCATTTGACACTGGTTCCTTTTCTCTTGCTGCCTGAGATAAACCATGCCCACATGCTCTTTGTAGGCTTAGGACTGTACAGCAAGGCTTGGTTGGCATTAGGATAGAGAAGCCAGGAACCTGAATATAGGGCAGACCCATGGCCCTTACCCTCCACATTTGACATGTGAGCCTAGCGTGCTTTTCTTTCCTGCAGTCAGACCATCTGACCAATTTCCTAAAACTGGTGGTTTGCCCTTTGCAGAAAATAATTATGTTCACTGATTAATTTACATTTTTATATTAACTATTTTGAATTCTGGAATTTCAGTTACCATGCTGAGCCATTAGTTAGATGTGTGATATTTGACAAGTCATATCACCACTTGGGACCTAATTTCTGCCGTTAAATAAGATCATTGGTTGAACTCTAAGGGCTTTTCAAGCAAAGAGGGGCCCAAATCCCTCCAAACTCTATGATTATAACCAAGTTATCTGATTATAAAAATATATATTCAGCCTGCGCTGCAAGGTAGGTATTCTGTTGGATGCAGATAACTTCAGATTTAATTTCTTGTCTTCTAGGAGCTTATGTCTCAGGCAGGAAATACAATAATCGGGGCTAATACCTAGGGCATGTGAGGCTTGACAGATCTTCCCAGGTGATCTTAGGACTCACTCCCTCTATCAGTTGAGAACTTGATGTTCATTCTGGAGGGTCATCCATGACAGGCCACTAGGACACATTATTCTTCTATACTGGCTGGATAGAATCTCGTGGAAGTCACCCTGCTCTGCGTAGCCGCAGCTGCACCACTCCACTGTGGAGTACACGTGTAGGTACTGTATTAGCCAGTGCTGGGGTCGCTGGTCCTTCAGGAGCACAGGATTTCATTTGCATCCAAGCACTAGTTATAAACTCTGTGAGTGATTCCGTTCCTTTTGTAGTGTTGGGGAGTATGCACGAGGGATTTGTCAGAGAAAGGGCTGGCTGAATGGAGCATCTTTTTTAAAAAATTAATTTTTTTTATTGAAAGATAATTACTTCATAGAATTTTGTTTTCTGTCAAACCTCAACATGGATCAGCCATAGGTATACATACATCCCTTCCCTTTTGAACTTCCCTCCCACCTCCCTCCCCATCCCACCCCTCTAGATTGATACAGAGCCCCTGTTTGAGTTTCCTGAGCCATACAGCAAATTCCCGTTGGCTATCTATTTTACATATGGTAATGTAAGTTTCCATGTTACTCTTTCCATACATCTCACCCTCTCCTCCCCTCTCCCCCTGTCCATAAGTCTATTCTTATGTCTCTTTCTCCATTGGTGCCCTATAAATAAATTCTTCAGTTCCATTTTTCTAGATTCCATATGTATGCATTAGAAAATTTATTTATCTTTCTTTTTCTGACTTCACTCTGTATCATAGGTTCTAGGTTCATCCATCTCATTAGAACTGACTCAAATGTGTTCCTTTTATGGCTGAGTAATATTCCATTGTGTATATGTATCACATATACACATATGTATAACTTCTTTATCCATTCGTCGATGGACATGTAGGTTGCTTCCATGTTCTAGCTATTGTAAATAGTGCTGCGATGAACAATAGGTACATGCATCTTTTTCAGTTTTGGTTTCCTCAGGGTATATGCCTAGGTGTGGGATTGCTGGGTCATATGGTGGTTTTATTCTTAGTTTTTAAAGGAACCTCCATACCATCCTCCATAGTGGCTGTATCAGTTTATATTCCCACCAACAGTGCAAGAGCATTCCCTTTTCTCAGCACCCTCTCCAGCATTTATTGTTTGTAGACTTTTTGATGATGGCCATTCTGACCAGTGTGAAGTGATATCTCATTGTAGTTTTGATTTGCATTTCTCTAGTAATGAGCGATGTTGAACATCTTTTCATGTGTTTGTTAGCCATCTGTATGTCTTCTTTGGAGAAATGTCTGTTTAGTTCTTTTACCCACTCTTTGATTGAGTTGTTTGTTTTTCTGGTATTGAGTTGTATGAGTTGTTTGTATATTTTGGAAATTAATCCTTTGTCAGTTGTTTCATTTGTTATCATTTTCTCCCATTCTGAGGGTTGTCTTTTCACCTTGCTTATAGTTTCCTTTGCTGTGCAAAAGCTTTTAAGTTTAATCAGGTCCCACTTGTTTAGTTTTGTTTTTATTTCCATTACTCTAGGAGGTGGGTCATAGAGGATCTTGCTTTGATTTATGTCGTCAAGTGTTCTGCCTATGTTTTCCTCTAAGAGTTTTATAGTTTCTGGTCTTATATTTAGGTCTTTAATCCATTTTGAGTTTATCTTTGTGTATGATGTTAGGAAGTGTTCTAATTTCATTCTTTTACATGTAGCTGTCCAGTTTTCCCAACACCATTTATTGAAGAGGCTGTCTTTTCCCCATGTATATTCTTGCCTCTTTTTTTAAAAAATAAGGTACTCATAGGTGCATGGGTTATTTCTGGGCTTTTTATCTTGTTGCATTGGTCTGTATTTCTGTTTCTGTGCCAGTACCATACTGTTTTGATATCTGTAGCTTTGTAGTATAAGTCAAGAAAGTTGATTCCTCCAGCTCCATTCTTCTTTCTCAAGACTGCTTTGGCTAGTCAGGGTCTTTTGTGTTTCCATACGAATTGTGAAATTTTTTTGTTCTAGTTCTGTGAAAAATGTCTTTGGTAATTTGATAGGGATCACATTGAATCTGTAGATTGTGTTTGGTAGTATAGTCATTTTCACAATATTGATTCTTCCTACCCTGGAACATGGAATATCTCTCCATCTGTTTATGTCATCTTTGATTTCTTTCATTAGTGTCTTATAATTTTCTCTCTCCTTAGGTAAGTTTATTATTAGATATTTAATTTTTTTGTTGCAATGGTGAATGGGATTGACTCCTTAATTTCTCTTTCTGATTTTTCATTGTTAGCATATAGAAATGCAAGTGATCCTGTATATTGGTTTTGTATCCTGCAACTTTGCTAAATTTACCGATTAGCTCTAGTAATTTTCTGGCACTATCTGTAGGGTTTTCTATGTACAATATCATGTCATCTGCAAACAGTGAGAGCTTTACTTCTTTCCCAATCTGGATTCCTTTTGTTTCTTTTTCTTCTCTGATTGCTGTAGCTAGGACTTCCAGAAATGTGTTGAATAATAGTAGATACAAAAACAAGACCCATATATATGCTGCCTACAAGAAATCTGCTTCAGACCTAAAGACATATATAGACTGAAAGTGAGAGGATGGAAAAATATATTCTATGCAAATGAGAAGCAAAAGAAAGCTGGAGTAGCAATCCTCATATCAGACAAAATAGACCTTAACATAAAGAATATTACAAAAGATAAGGAAGGACACTACCTAATGATCAAGGGATCAATCCAAGAGGAAGACATAACAATTGTAAATATCTATGCACCCAACAAGAAGCACCTCAATACATAAGACAAACATTAACAGACATAGAAGGAGAAATTGACTGTAACACAATAATAGTAGGAGACTCTAACACTCCAATCACACCAATGGACAGATCATCAAAACAAAAAATAAGGAAACACAAGTCTTAAATGATACATTGGATGAGATGGATCTCATTGATATCTTCAGGACATTCCATCCAAATGCAGAAGAATACACCATCTTTTCAAGTGCACATGGAACATTCTTCAGGATAGACTACATCTTGGGTCACAAATCAAACCTCAGTAAATTTAAGAAAATTGAAATCATATCAAGCATCTTCTCCGACGAGAATGCTATGAGACTAGATATCAATTACAAGAAAAAAAAACTGTGAGAAATACAAACACATGGAGATTAAACAACACATTTCTAAATAACCAACAGGTTACTGAAGAAATCCAAAGGGGAATAAAAGAATTTCTAGAAACAAATGACAAGGAAAACACAATAATTCAAAACCTATGGGATGCAGCAAAAGCAATTCTAAGAGGGAAGTTTATAGCAATACAATCCTACCTCAAGAAACAAGAAAAACATCAAATAGAAAACCTAACTTTACACCTAAAAGACCTGGAAAAAGAAGAAGAACAACAACAAAAAATTAGTAGAAGGAAAGGAATCATAAAGATCTGAGCAGAAATAAACGAAAAAGAAATGAAAGAAACAGTACTAAAGATTAATAAAACTGAAGGCTGGTTCTTTGAGAAGATAAAATTGACAAACCTTTAGCCAGACTCATAAGAAAAAAAGAGAGAAGAATCAAATCAATAAAATTAGAAATGAAAAAGGAGAGATTACAACAGATAAGATAGATAAGATAACATGGAAGAAATGGACAGATTCTTTAAAAAGTTCAATCTTCTAAGACTGAACCAGGAAGAAATAGAAATTATGAATGGAGCATCTTTTGACTTGGGCCCCTGTTTACTCCACATCCCATGGGGGAAGGAAGAGTCGAAAATGACAACTGTTGGCTACAGTTGCAGCTGCCTCACATATCTCTTGCCATTCGTGGAGAGGGGGCTTCTGGACGATTTGAGACTTGTTACTCTCCTTTACTTCTTTACCAGTCCCCCTCTAAGAGCCAGAGTAGGCCCCTGTGTACCTATTATACCCATCAATGCTTTGAAATTGTCCTTCACACACACACACACACATATACACACACACGTGTATACACACACTCATATATACACACACACATAACACATATCTGTATGATGATTGCACACTGCCATTTTCCTAGCCTCATCAGTCTTTCATTTGTCAGTTCACTGATTGATTTATTCACTGACTTATTCATTCATTTGTAGATCAGCATCAAAAAACTTTACACACGAGGATAACACAGTCCTAGCACAGAACACTTTGGAGAGCATCCTGCAGCCTCTCTCAATACCACTTACTTTTCAGTGTCCTTCCAACTTTGACTTCAGTTAGAGCTGGCCCTTTTCCCTCCTCTGTTCTTTCTGTCCAATTCTCTCTCCCATGTAGACACCTCTGATGGACTTTGTTTAAAGAGAATGCTCCCAGGTTTAGGAAGTTGGGGCTGGCTGCCTAGAAAGAGCTCTAGTGGCGGGTGTAAGGTGCAGGGAGCGAAGAAGTCAACTGGGAGTCAATTGCAGAGAAGATTAAATATTTAAAATCTCAGCCTACAGGGTTTCGCAGGTTTTCCTTTATCACTTTGGTAATACCTCTGCGGTGTGGCCTGTGGGGCTACTCTGGGGGCAGCACATGGGAAGGGAATGTTCTGCAGCCAGAGACTCCAGCGAGCAGGGTACTGAGCTCAGGCAACAGAGGCCATCAAGGATCCCACTGCCGACTGACAACTGACAATCCCCCACCTCTTGCGTCCAGTCTGGAGCCTGGTTTCTTCCTTTTTCTCTTCCCCAAAAGCAGTCTCTCTACTACAACTCAGCTATGGCCAACCCACACAGGTCCATAAGCAGTGCCTAATTTGTTCCTGAATTCTCCACCTTCTTTCACAGGCCCCCATCTCTTGATCTGGGCTTCTGTATTGGAGCCTGTTCTCAGTAACCTGGTCGTGTCCCCATCTCAGAACAGGAGCCGCCCTTGGCCTTGCCAGTCCAGATCCCAGGATCAGAATCACAAATCTCTCCCGTGCTGACAGATTCCTGGCGGGGTGTCCCTGACTTCTAAGGGTGCTCCACCTCAAATGCCCCATTGCTGTGCTTGCTGGTCTCCTCTTCCTACTCAGCTGCCTGCTCAGCTTTCTCCAGCCCCACCCACCCTGCAACGTGCACAGAGCTGAAATTCCCGGCAGCTGCTGGTTCCCTCTCCCTCCCTAGTGTTTGACCCTGAAGGACAGAGACAGTCCAAGTCTCGCTGTCTCCTTTCCTTCCATCCACACGTGAGTATTGCCAGGCCTGGCTGAATCCCATAGAGTTACACAGAGGACAATCATGCGTGAATTAAAGGTTATGGCACTTGCTATTCCATAGATCCATGCCACAAAAAGAGTGGCTAAAACCTGAATGGGCAGAGGAGTTTCAGGGTCACATGCAAATCTTCTCTGAGTAAAATGTTTCAAGGCAAAAAAAAAAAAAGACAACTAGCTGTGTCATAGTTTCACTATTTCCCAATTTTACCTTCTGGGATGTGACTATAAAAGAATCCTTAGGGTCTACACTATGCAGCTTTCTTTCATGCCAAACCCTCTTATAATGTGATAATGTGATTCTTATTACTCTATCAAAGTCATTTCCATGTATCTTCAGAGGACCTGCTTAGTAGCCTGGTACCCTAGTTGAAGGGCTTCCTGGGTGGCTCAATGGTAAAAGCAGATAACAATGGAAACTCCCAAGCAGAGTCTACTAGAACAACCCATCAGATTCTCCAAGGCATTCCATTTTCTCCATGACCTACAAGGACAGATTCTAAGGACACATGGAAGGACTCTGGATGGCCTGTGCACTGCTACGCCTGTGTGTGTGTGTGTGTGTGTTAGTCACTCAGTCGTGTTCAACTCTTTGTGACCCCATGAACTGTAGCCCTCCAGGCTTCTTGTCCATGGAATTCTCCAGGCAAGAATACTGGAGTGGATTGCCATTCCCTTCTCCAGCTTCTTGCATATGTTGAGTTATATGCTTGAAAAGAAATTATCTTTGTTCTCAAACCTGTTTGTGCCTATTGTTCTTGTTACAATCTTGCAATTTGATTAGTTAGGACATAAATATTAAATATGAGTATGAAGAGTTGTTTCTAAGAAAATTAAGTGGAATGCTCTGGAAAGATATCACAAAAAATTTCTGTCAATTAAATATGAGTAAGAACAATTGCTAAAGGAAGAAAAACACTGTAAAAATAAAAGGGATATAAATTCTTGATATACCTTAAGGAATCCCAAACTGGAAATTATTGCCAATGCATTATAGATTGGATTAGGTAAGAAAAAAGATGTGAAGACTAGTCAAAGAAAAGGCCTATGTTCTGTATGAAGATGTGTACACAAGTATTTGTATATTTTAAGTTAAAAGAAAATAACATATGTGTGGAATTTTATGATTCTTCACCTTAAGTTGATCTACATATCCAAATTGCTTCAGATAGAGTTGTGTTCTCTTACATTACTCCCATTTTAGAGATAAAAAGTTGAAAGAAAGATAACTTGCCTAGATGTCCACATCCTGGAGATGTTAAGCCTGGAATGAAGTCTGAGTGTTTTGGGCCATGGTTCAAGCTTTTGACCATGATATGATATGTTAATAACTCTCCCCTTTCCTAGAGATGCTCTTGATATTAAAATGAATGATTTTGTTCCATTAAGGGTATCATGGAAAAAGTTACTAGATGGTAAATGGGAGATGTTTGCAAAGTCTAAAATCAGCAGGGGCTCAGTATCTAGGATATACAAGGAATTCCTTAACCCCCCTCAAAAAAAAAACCCCCATAAAAATGAGCCAAGAATGAAATGGGCAATTTATAGAAGAGGAATCCCTAAAGACTAAAAAACATGAAGAAATGACTGGTAACTATAGTAATCAGAGGAAAGAAATTTAAAACAATGAAGAGGTACTGTCCTATGCTGTTAGATGGGCAGAAATGAGCGAATAATGCCATTGAGAGAGAGAGAGATGAGAAGGTACAGGAATCTCATGTGTTGCTGTTGAGAATGCAGATGGGAGCAACCCCTCCAGGCAGATATTTGGCCCCAGCTTGCTGCTGCTGCTGCTGCTGCTGCTGCTAAGTCACTTGTCGTGTCCGACTCTGTGCGACCCCATAGATGGCAGCCCACCAGGCTCCCCCGTCCATGGGATTCTCTGGGCAAGAACACTGGAGTGGGTTGCCGTTTCCTTCTCCAATGCATGAAAGTGAAAAGTGAAAGTGATGTCATTCAGTCGTGCCCAACTCTTCGCGATCCTATGGACTGCAGCCTACCAGGCTCCTCCATCCATGGGATTTTCTAGGCAAGAGTACAGGCCCCAGCTTAGGGCCCAGCAATTTCCATCCTAGATGTACATCCCTCAGAAATCTTTACACTTTATTAGGGGACATGTATGAGGATGTTTGGTACAGCATTATGGATTAGCCTGGCTCTTCAAAAAAGAGGTGCCAAGATGTGGGTTAAATCATTTAAATTTACAAAGATGTTATTGGGGGATATGCCTGTGAGAGAAAATGGGGAAGATTGTAAGGACTGTCATAGCATAATGCAAGCCTGATCCCCAGTGAAGGAGAGAGGGAAGGTAGGCTGGTGGAAGTATCCTAGATGATTGCCATACAATCTGAAGAAGGTTCTTTGAGTCCACCAGGAAGTCCTCAAGCCAAAATCAGCTGTGAGAAGAATCCCATGTCTCCCAGGAATGGGCTCGTCTTAGTGTCCCTGATGTACTCAGTCACTGGCTGGGAGCAGCCAGTGAGCAGTGTGACCTCGGGTGAAACACAGAGCTGGATTTCAGAGTACAGCAGCTGGGGCCTCTGCTCAGTTACCCTTCCTGAGGTCTGAGGTCTGTGAGGAGCATTCTCATGGATGCCACACATTACTGAGGGTAGCAGAGAGAAGAAGGCAGCTTGTATGTCAATCATGGGGAAAGTAGTTAGGTAATATGAGTGGACCCACACCAGTGAGCAAAGATATATACCTAACAGTGTGGATATGTGGATTGGTCTTAAAAACAATGTGCTTTGTGAAAAGAGGAGGAAGAAGAACCAGAAAAAGATGTCCAATGCAGTAATATTAAAATTAAGAATACTTTCATACAAAGCATTAACAATTTGCAAGTACACTCACACAAATAAAGAAATGTTCATTATGTCCACTAGAATTGTGGTTTGAATGAAATTTAGGAGTTAAAAGGAATAAATATAAAGGAATATATCCCTGCAAAAAGGTCTTAGATGGGTTCGATAAGGATAAAATTTTTTATGTCTTGAATCGAGTATGAGTAATTCAACTTCCTAACTCTGAGGACTTAAATAAACAAATAAACAAGGTACTCACCACCTACCCTCTAAAAAGAACAGAATACAGAAGCAACCTTTTGGAATCTTTCAATAGCAACTATAAAGGCAGTCTTCTGCTATAAAAACGGCAGCTCACTGCACAGTTTAAATTCAGCTCATCTCATCTGTGCTTCCTGTTGTAGCAAATAGAGACAAACAGCAGCAGCACATAGTGTGGCCTACGAACTGCCTCAGGCTACCTGCCTGCCTCCTTTTTCTCTGTGGCTAATTTTTGGGTTTTCCATTCCTGCCCTGGCCCCCTGTTTTGCTTCATTTTTCTTGTAAGAGCTTTACTAAAATGTAGTTCACATCCCATACAGTTCACTGATTTAAAGTGTACAGTTAAACGACTTTTGGTAAATTCACAGTTGTGCAACCATCACACAGTTAATTTTAGAATCTTTTCAACACCCCCAAAAGAAACATTGTACCACTTAGTCAACAACCCACAGCCTCCTTCCAGGCGCCGCTTTCCCCTTCTTACTCTAGGCAGTCACTAATCTACTTTCTGTCTCCATAGATTTGCTTATTCTGGACATTTCGTATAAATGGAATCAAATAATACGTGGTCTTCTGTGACTAGCTTCTTTCAGGCAGCATAATGTTTTCAAGATCTAGCCAGATAGTAGAGCATCAGTGCTTCATTCTTTTTTGTTGCCAGGTAATATTCCATTGTGTGGATATACGACATTTTGTTTATCCTCTCTTCAATTGATGACCATAACCCACTCTATGGTGATTATGAATAAGCTCCTCTGACATTTGTGTATAAGTTATTGCATGGACACATTTTACTTTCTCTTGGGTGTACACTTAGGAGTGGAATTGCTGGGTTACGTGGTAACTATGTTTAAGCTACTGAGAACTGTCAGAATGGCTTTCAAAGCAGCTACACCATTTTATTAATACATTCCCACCAGCAGTGTATGAAGGTTTTAATTTTTTCATATCTTCATCCAGTTATGTCTTTTTGATTATGGTCCCCTAGTTCTTCCTATTGGCTCTTGGCTCCCTGACCTCAATTGTCTTGCTGCTCAGTGGTAAAAAATTCACCTGTCAATACAGGAGCCTCAGGAGATGCAGATTTGATCTGTGAGTCGGGAAGATCCCCTGGAGGAGGAAATGGGAACCCACTCCAGTATTCTTGCCAGGATAATCCCATGGACAGAGGAGCCTGGAGGGCTACAGCCCATGGGGTTGCAAAGAGTTAGACACAACTGAAGTGACTGAATATACACACATCCTTAATTTTGAATATACACACATCCTTGATTTCAGGGCTCTTTAAGTTTTCTTACCAAAGGCATCTACCATCACAGAGGTATAACCAGCTCTTGGCTTCCCCAACTAAGGAAAAGGGATTGCAGATAATGAGGTTCTTAGATTCCACCCTCAAAACAAAAGACTAGAGAAAGAGGAAGGTTGAATGCGACTGACAGATTTCTTAGTTCTTTTCTTTCTCTCTTGTTCATGTTGCTGGAATGACAAGCTGAGGGTTGCAGGAGGGGCTGACTTGGGGGCAGCAGCTATTCTAGAATTCCAACCTGAGAGTGACAAGGATGAGAGCGTGGTCAGTGCGATTACCAGTTTACAGGCAGACTCTCATTGCCTCCAGTCTTTTCATTTTCTGCAAATGCAAAGATAAGAGAGGGAGGGTCAGCATTAGGCTTGTTTATAATAAATCAATTTTTACTGACAAATACAATTGATAATGTTTATTGTTCCTCTTATCAACAGCTTCTCTTTTATGGCTGGTTTATTTAGAAACAAGTGTTGACATTTGTGGATTCCCTGGTAGCTCAGCTGGTAAAGAATCCACCTGCAATGCAGGAGACCCTGGTTTGATTCCTGAGTCAGGAAGATCTACTGAAGAAGGGATGGGCTGCCCACTCCAGTATTCTTGGGCTTCCCTAGTAGCAGGTAAAGAATCCTACTACAGTGCAGGAGACCTGGGATCCATCGCTTGTACCACTGGCGTTCGATCAGTTGATGTTTGTACCAGGCTGTGTTCTTAGGCTGAAGAGTCCTAGTTCAGGGTGATACAGATTTCAAGATTACCCCAGCCGAAGGAGAATGCTGTCAGCACAATGAGAAAAACCATTAGAAAAGTCATGGATTGTGTTTCTGTTTATAACCCTTTTATTCTGAGGCTAGGATCACTGAAGTAGAGGTTTCTTCCTTGGAAAACTGACTTGGGTTTGGATCTCCCAAATATATTTGAATTTCTCTGTAGGAAAATAGGCGCAGTGAGTACACTTTGAAACAGTAATGATTCTATATACAGCAGAAGCCTTACTTAACAACCATTTAGACTTGCAAAATAGATTAAAGTCATTAACTAGGGCAGTGTTTTCTTCCTTACTGTAGTCATTAACCAAATTGCTAGCTTTAGTTGTAACACAGATAACCATGCTTAAAGACCTACTGTTTTCGTATTTTTATTTTAATGGGCATGACATGGAAATACATTCTCAACCTATTTTAATTTCATAGAATTCAGGTATAACTTTTAAACATCAGTTCTTTTTAGGTGAAATTCACTTACATCTAAGTGCGCCATTTTAAGGGCCTTGATTAATGTGCTATACATTTATGGAACCACTCCCATAATCAAGATACAGAATATTTCCATCACCCTTTCCTCCTGTCCTTTGCTGTCAATCTCCACCCACTTCTGGTGCCACGTAAACACTAATTTACTTTCTGTCTCTAGATTAGTTTGCCGTTTTGTAAAATTTATTTTTTTTCATTTATTTATTTATTTTACTTTACAATATTGTATTGGTTTTGCCATACATCAACATAAATCCGCCATGGGTGTACAAGTGTTCCCCATCCTGAACCCCCCTCCCACCTCCCTGCCCATGCCATCATATAAATGGAACCAGAGTGCTTTCGAGATTCATCCATGTTGTTGTATGTATCAGTTGTTCATTATTTTTACTGCTCAACAAGATGAATGTATAAAGTAACGTTTATCCCAGGAATGAAAGTTTGGTCAAACATTGAAAATCACCATGTTACCAGAATAAAGGTGGAAAACCATATGATCATCTCAATGTATGAAGAAAAGGTACTTGCCAGAATTCCATACTGATTTATGATAAATATTCTTAGCCAACTAGTAATAGAAGTGAATGTTGATAAAGAGCATAGATTGTAAATATGATGAGACTTAATGGCTGTATTATTTATCTACTATTGTATATTAAAAAAATCCCCAAACTGAGCATCTTAAACAGTAAATACTTATCATCTCACAATTTTTGAGGGTTAGGGATTTGGGAGCAGCTTAGTAGGGTGGATCTGCTTGAGCTTCTCTCATGAGGTTGCATTCAAGACATCAGTGAAGGCTGTAGCCATCTGAAGACCTGACTAGGGCTAGAGGATTTACTAACCTCAGGTTCTTGCTCACTGTTTGTAGAAAGCCTCGGGTCTTTACCATATGGATCTCTTCACAAGGCTTCTTGAATGTTCTCATGTCTTGGCAAGTGGTTTCCCCTGGAGTGAGTGATCCAGGAGAAAGAGAAAAGGAAGAAGCCACGATGCCCTTTATGACCTGGCCTTTTGGAAGTCAAACACCATCATCTCCACCAGAGTCTATTCATTACAAACAAGTCTCTAACTACAGCCCACTCAAGGGGGAGAGGTATTAAGCTCCACTTTTTGAAGGGAGAAGTGTCAGAGAATCATGATATATTTCATAATTACCACAAGAGTAAAAGAACAAGATGCCAGGAATATCAAGAACAAGGAAGGGTAAGTTATATAACCATATGTTTTGTTTCACCATTGTCCTGGAGGTCCTGGCCATTGCACTACAACAAGAAAAAGATAATTAGATTAGATAGAAAGATTAGAAAGGCAGAAGTAAAACTGCCTTAATTATAGATGACATGTTTGTGAACAGAATATTCCACAGATTCTATGAAAAATCTACTAAAACAAGTTTAGAAAAGTTGTAGGATACAAGGTCAATATATAAAATTTAAATTTTTATATACTCTCAACAATTATAAAATGAAATTTTAAAAATGTCATTTAAAATAATTTTGAAAATACATAAAATATTGATATTTAAGGATAAGCTTAATAAAAGATGTGCAAGACCTGTAAACTGAGAACTATAAAATATTGCTGAAAGAAAGACAGACCTCAGTGTATGGAGAGGTATGTCATGTTCATGGATTTGAAAACTCACTGTTGTTGAGATGTCATTTCTTTCCAAATTGATCTACAGATTCAGTGTAATCTCACTGAAAACATTGGTAGGCATTTTGTAGAAACTGATGAACTGATTCTAAAATTCATATGGAAGTAACAAAGGATGTTGAATAACTAAAATGATTTTGAAAAAGCAAAGTTGAAGAGTTTACACTACCTGATTTCAAGATTTATTATATATCTTATTACTATAAGTCATTGAGACTGTGGAATTGTCTTAAGGATAGACATACAGAACAATGAAACAAAATAGGAAGCCCAGAAATAGGCATTATATGTAGCAGTGTTAGTAGCTCAGCTGTGTCCAACTCTGAGATCCCAGGAACTGTAGCCCATCAGGCTCCTCTGTCCATGGCATTCTCCAGGCAAGAATACTGGAGAGGGTAACCAAAACCTTCTAAAGGGTCTTCCCAACCCAGGGACCGCACCCAGGTCCCTTGCATTGCAGGCAGTTTCTTTACCATCTGAGCCACCAGGGAAGCTCTACATAATTCTATATAATAGAATATAAACATCTCAGTTAATTCAGTTGAATATGTATATATTATATGTATTGTGTATATATAGTTGTTCCCAGGTATCTGAGAGAATGGTTTCAGGACTGCCTACAGGTACCAAAATCCACAGATGCTCAAGTCTGTCATGTAAACTTGCATAGAACAGTCTGCCCTCTCTATTGATGTGTTCCACACTCATAGAGTCAACCAACCTCAAATCAAAAATACTTCTTTAAAATTCAAAAAATTTCCAAAAAGCAAAACTGAAATTTGCTGTACTTTGGTAACAATTTACATAGCATTTACATTGTATTTACAACTATTTACATAACATTTACATTGTATTAGGTATTATAAGTAACCTAGAGATGATTTAAAGTATATAGGGAGGTTTAGTTTATATGCAAATGCCATACGATTTTCTATAAGGGATTTGAGCATCTGTGGGTTTTGGTATCTAAGGGGGGAGTCTTGGAACCAACCCCAATAGATACCAAGGGACCACTGTACTCAGCTGATTTCTGACAAAGCTGTCAAGTTATTTCCATGGGGAAAGCTTTTCTACAAATGGTGCCGAGACAACTGTATATCTATATAGGAAAAATTAACCTTTTATTCACATCAAATATAAAAATCAAATTAGATCATAGACCTAAATGTTACAGTTAAAATTGCAACATTTTTGGAAAAAAAAAGATATGTGAGAAGATCTCTGAGAACTTGGAGAGGGCAAAAATTACATAGTGGTGCTAGTGGTAAAGAGCCTGCCTGCCAGTGCTGGAGACATAAGAGACATGGGCTTGATCCCTGGGTCATTGGGAAGATCCTCTGGAGGACAGCATGGCAACCCACTCCAGTATTCTTGCCTAGAGAATCCCAGGGACAAAGGAGCCTGGTAGGCTACAGTCCAAGGAGTCGCAAAGAGTCAGACACGACTGAAGCAACTTAGCACACAAGCAGTCACAGAAGAACCATTTAAAAAATGGATATATTGAACTTTACCAAAACTAAAGTCATTGTTCTTTAAGTATAAATATAACCAAGAGAATAGCAGGGATCGAGGTAGAGAAGGCTGCTGCTGCTACTGCTGCTCCAACTCTGTGCGACCCCATAGACGGCAGCCCACCAGGCTCCGCCGTCCCTGTGATTCTCCAGGCAAGAACACTGGAGTGGGTTGCCACTTCCTTCTCCAATGCCGGAAAGTGAAAAGTGAAAGTAAAGTCGCTCAGTCGTGTCCGACTCTTCGCGATTCCATGGACTGCAGCCCACCGGGCTCCTCCGTCCATGGGATTTTCCAGGCAAGAGTACTGGAGTGGGGTGCCATTGCCTTCTCCAAGAAGGCTATGTGCCCACCAAATCCTCAGTGGATGAAGGGCAGTGGCCAGGAAGTCAGTAAATGACATTGATGGGAGTGAAGGTTGGATGACTGAGTGCTAAGATTCTCAGAGGTTGGGGCACCTTGCCTGTATCAGAAGAGCAAGGATACAGACTGCCCCTCGTGACTCTGAAGTATGTGCAGTCTGAAAAGATGAGAAAGTCTTGTGGGGGGGAGGGGAGGGCCGATCAAAGAGAGGGAGTAGATTTCAGGTAAGGCATGGCAAGTGGCTCAGGGTGTAGGGGTTTGTTGATTACAGAATATAGCTTCTGGGGCCTGAGTGGAAGGATTTGGAAAGAAAAAGAGATAGGTTAGAAAGAAGGAGTCTTGGGAAGAAAGGATGGAAGAGATGTGTTTTAGACTATGATTATAAGAAAAGAAGGAAAAAGTCCAGGAAAATCTAGTCCTCTCATTCTCCCAAAGCAGTAGTCATATTTTGCTTGAATACTTATAAAATATTTTTTGAAAAAAACTTTATTTTTTTACCTTTATTAAAATATAACTTTTCTACAGTACACAGATTTTAAGTGTCGGGTTCAGTGAATTTTTCCATAATTATACACTGACGTTACCACCACTGAGATCAAGATGTAGAACATTTTCAGCACCTTAGCAGGTTCTTCATGCTCCCTTTTTGTTGATACCCGCCCTCTCTTACTTATAGTAACCTCTATTCTGGCTTCTATCATTTTTCTCTCACATTTTTTAAGATTGAGGTATAGTTGATTAACAATGTTGTGTTAATTTCTGCTGTACAGCAAAGTGATTCAGTTATCCATATATCTACATTCTTTTTATACTCTTTTCCGTTATGGTTTATCTCAGGATATTGAATATATTTCCCTGTGCTATACAGTAGGACCTTGTTGTTTATCCATTCTATCTATAATCGTTTGCATCTACTAACCCCAAACTTGGAGAAGGCAATGGCACCCCACTCCAGTACTCTTGCCTGGAAAGTGCTATGGACGGAGGAGCCTGGTAGGCTGCAGTCCATGGGGTCGAGAAGAGTCGGACACGACTGAGCCACTTCACTTTCACCTTTCACTTTCCTGCATTGGAGAAGGAAGTGGCAACCCACTCCAGTGTTCTTGCCTGGAGAATCCCAGGGACGGCGGAGCCTGGTGGGCTGCTGTCTCTGGGGTCACACAGGGTGGGACACGACTGAAGCGACTTAGCAGCAACCCCAAACTCCAAGTTTATCCCTCCCCCACCACCTCCCCCCTTGGCAACCACAATTCTGTTCTCTATGTCGGAGAGTCTGTTTCTGTTTCTGTGTCATTTGTGTCATATTTTGGATTCCACATAAATTACGTTGTGTAGTGTTGTTTTTTCTCTTTCTGACTTCCTTAGTGTGGTAATCTCTGCTTCTATCCATGTTGCTGCAAATGGCATTATTTCATTCTTTCCTAAGGCTGAGTTGTGTTCCACTGTATACATGTGCCACCTCTTCATTATTCATTCTTCTGTCAATGGACATGTAGGTTGTTTTCCATGTTTCGTTGTTGTTGTCCAGTCACTCAGTCATGCCTGGCTCTTTGCGACTCCATGGACTGTAGCACGTCAGGCTTCCCTGTCCTTCACCATCTCCCAGAGCTTGCTCAAACTATGTCCATTGAGTTGGTGATGACATCCAGACATCTCTGTCCTCTTTTGTCCCCTTCTCATCCTGCCTTCAATCTTTCCAGCATCAGGGTCTTTTCAAATGGGTCAGGTCTTCGCATCAAGTGGCCAGAGTATTGGAGTTTCAGCTTCAGCATTAGTTCTTCCAAAGAATATTCAGGGCTAATTTCATTTAGGATTGACTGGTTTTATCTCTTCGCTGTCCAGAGGACTCTCAAGAGTCTTCTTTAACACTGCTATTCAAAAGCAACAGTTCTTCAGTGCTCAGCTTTCTTTATGGTCCAACTCTCATATCCATACATGACTACTGGATGGAGCTTTGTTGGCAAAGTAATGTCTCTGCTTTTTAATATGCTGTCTAGGTTGGTCATAACTTTTCTTCCAAGGAGCAAGCATCTTTTAATTTCATGGCTGCAGTCACCATCTGCCGTGAATTTGGAACCCAAGAAAATAAAGTCTGTGACCGTTTCCACTGTTTCCCCATCTATTTGCCATGAAGTGATGGGACCAGATGCCATGACCTTAGTTTTTTGAAAGTTGAGTTTTAAGCCAGCTTTTTTACTCTCTTCTTTCATCTCCATCAAGAGATTCTTTAGTTCCTCTTCACTTTCTGCTGTAAGGGTGGTATCGTCTGCATATCTGAGGTTATTGATATTTCTCTCTGCAGTCTTGATTCCAGCTTGTGCTTCATCCAGTCCAACATTTCCCATGATGAACTCTGCATATAAGTAAATAAGCAGTGTGACAGTATACAGCCTTGATATACTCCTTTCCCAATTTGGAACCAGTCTGTTGTTCCACGTCTGGTTCTAACTGTTGCTTCTTGACCTGCATACAGGTTTCTCAGGAGATAGGTAAGGTGGTCTTGTATTCCTCTCTTTAAGAATTTTCCACAGTTTATTGTGATCCACACAGTCAAAAGCTTTAGCATAGTCAGTGAAGCAGAAGTAGGTGTTTTTTTCTGGAATTCTCTTGGTTTTTCTATGATCCAGTGTTGGCGGCTTGATTTCTGGTTCCTCTGCCTTTTCTAAATCCAGCTCGAACATCTGGAAGTTATCAGTTCATGTACTGTTGAAGCCTAGCTTGAGAGTTTTGAGCATTACGTTGCTAGCATGTGAGATGAGTGCAATTGTGTGGTAGTTTGAGCATTCTTTAGCATTGCCATTCTTTGGGATTGGAATGAAAACTGACCTTTTCCAGTCCTATAGCCACTGCTGAGTTTTTCAAATTTGCTGGCATATTGAGTGCAGCACTTTCACAGCATCACCTTTTAAGATTTGAAATAGCTCAGCTGGAATCCCATCACCTCCACTAGCTTTGTTCGTAGTGATGCTTTCTAAGGCCCACTTGACTTCACATTCAAGGATGTCTGACTCTAGGTTAGTGATCATACCATTGTGGTTATCTGGGACATTAACATCTTTTTTGTACAGTTCTGTGTATTCTTGCCACCTCTTCTTAATATCTTCTGCTTCTCTTAGGTCCATACCGTTTCTGTCCTTTATTGAACCTGTCTTTGCATGAAATGTCCCCTTGGTATTAATTTTCTTGAAGAGATCTCTAGTCTTTCCCATTCTATTGCTTTCCTCTACTTCTTTGCATTGATTTCTTAGGAAGGCTTTCTTATCTCTCCTTGCTGTTCTGTGGAACTCTGCATTCAGATGGGTAAACCTTTCCTTTTCTCCTTTGCTTTTCTCTTCTCTTCTTTTCTCACTTATTTGGAAGGCCTCACCAGACAGCCATTTTGTCCTTTTGCAGTTCCTTTTCTTGGGGATGGTTTTGATCACCGCCTCCTGTACAGTGTTATGAACCTCCATCTGTAGTTCTTCAGACACTCTATCAGATCTAATCCTTTGAATCTATTTGTCATGTCCATTGTGTAATCATAAGGAATTTGATTTAGGTCATACCTGAGTGGCCTAGTGGTTTTCCCTACTTTGTTAAATTTAATTCTGAATTTTGCAATAAAGTGTTCATGATCTGAGCCACAGTCAGCTCCAGGTCTTGTTTTTGCTGACTGTATAGAGAGCTTCTCCATCTTTGGCTTCAAATAATATAATCAGTTTGATTTCAGTATTGACCATCTGGTGTTCATGAGTTGATTTGCTTTGATGTTGGAAGAGGGTGTTTGCTATGACCAGTGCATTCTCTCAGCAAACTCTGTTAGCCTTTTTCCTGCTTCATTTTGTACTCTTAATGCCAAACTTGCCTGTTACTCCAGGTATCTCTTGACTTCCTATTTTTGCATTCCAGTCTCCTATGATAAAAAGGACATCTGTTTTTGGTGTTAGTTCTAGAAGGTCTTGTAGGTCTTCATAAGCCATTCAACCTCAGCTTCTTTGGCTTTAGTGGTTGGGCATAGACTTGAATTACTGTGAATATTGTATGGTTTGCCTTGGAAACAAACAGAGATCATTCTGTTGTTTTTGAGATTGCACCCAAGTACTGTATTTTGGACTCTTGTTGACTCTTTTGTTGACCATGTTTTAGCTATTGTGAATAGTGCTGCTATGAACATTCGGATGCATGTATCTTTTTGAATTAGAGTTTTGTCTGGATATATGCCCAGGAGTAGGATTGCCGGATCATATGGTAATTCTATTTTTATTTTTTTGAGGAACCTCCATACTGTTCTCCACTGTAGCTGTACCACCTTACATTTGCACCAACAGTATCATTCTTCTCTCACATTTTTAAGTTAGCACGTAAATTTTTCTATTATAAATCTAAATAATTGAAAAGGATGTTATTTCTGGCATGTCATATATTGTACCTTGACCTGCAGATTTAACCAATTTCGTTTATGGAAATGTCTGCTATATAGTTGAAATGAAGCCAGTCCTCATTGTCAGACCTATTAACCAGATTGAATTTTCAGTTAGAAAATATCTGACTTCATTTATCAGTCTATACAAACATATTCATATGTCTCCCTGTGATCAATTTATCTTACTTTGAGATGCTAACTCCAAGACATATAGTTGTATGCATAAGCTTCAGAGATTTGTCAGGAGTTTCTCACCCTGAGAACTCTGAGCAGTGCATGAGATAAGGTACTGTGGCTCTTGTATTTTCATAAAACTCTTTTGCTTTGCACTCAGGAAATTGTCTCACAGTTCTTCCTCATAGAGAGAGCCGTAGACTCAAATTGTTCCTTATTGGGTGCCTCAGAAGTTTTTATATCAGGGAATATATATTTGGGAGTTGGGAGAAAGGCCCTTGTAAAAGGGAGGTTGAAAAGGAGAATTAGCAGACTGTGGAAGGCCAAATTTAGGAAAGATCACAAATATAATTGAAGATAAGTAACGACTTAGCCATAAAGAATCCGCCTACAATGCAGAGCCTCAGGAGACGTGGGTTCGATCCCTGGGTCGGGAAGATCCCCTGGAACAGGGCATGACAACCCATTCCAGTATTTTTCCCTGTAGAATCCCATGGCCAGAACAGCCTGGCAGTCTACAGTTCATAGGGTCGCAAAGAGTCGGACATGACTGAAGTGACTTAGTACAGCATGTCATGGCAACCAATCAGCTGGGAGCAATCTACCTGTTGACCCCAAGAACCCGGGGTGTACCCTTAAGGTAGGGTATTTGCAGTCTCAGCACTGATCTTTTTCATCATTTAATTGCTTGTTGTGCAGTTTGTCCTATGCATTGTATTCAACAACATCCTTGACGTCTACTTACTAACTGCCATTAGCAACCCCTTTGCCCCCATTGTGACAAGCAAAAATGTCTCCAGATATTACCAAGTGTCCAGGGATGGGGGCAAAATGGGTACTGGCTGACACTCACTGCCTTAGCATTCATCAGTTTGAGGACTGCTGTCCTGGGAGGTAGTGGCTTCAGAGAACTAACCTGTAGCCTGGAGAAGGGTCCACGGTTGTGGTGTGGGACCCAATTTTCCTCCCCTTTTGGCCTACAAAAGTGGAACTTGAATCTTATTTGCAAATAGGCTGGGTGCAGCAGAAAGGGAGCCAGGACCAACCAAGTGGTCCTTCTTGCAGGGGTAAGCAGACAGAGTTGACAGTGGTCTTTACTGTTGCTTCTAGTCTTGGGCACAAAGGAGAGGGTGGGGACCATCTGTAAACGTGGTTTGATGACATCATCAGAGATGTCCCTTAGAAATTCCAAGAAATAACTGAGTAAAATTTGGAGGGGTAGGGATCTGTTAACAGAGAAGAGTAAATGTTAGAAAAATTCTTTCTTTACACTTAAAATAAGCCATTTTTAAAACCCCATTCAAGTGTGGTCTAGGGCAATACTACTCAAAGTGTGAATCCATAAACTGTTTGTTACTGGTTTTTGACTAGACAAGGAGTTCGAGCCAAAGTATGAATCAACACACTGCTTCCTTCATTGAGAATCTCTTGCTATGAAAGAAATGTCAGCTGAATTTAGTGCTTAATGATTTTAGGGCATAGTGACACAGTTTGTTTACCTTCTGGCTCCAGTTCCTTGTCACAGCAGCAGCCTACACTTAGAGCAGCAAGGAAAATGAACTAAGATCTTCAGAGGATCATGAAATCAATTTTGGGACTTGCAATCTTTGTTTTTTAAAAAAAAAAAAAAACAACTAAAGACTTATAAAGATATGAGAGTCCATGCTACTTAGAATAAGTTTTGTTTAATGAAACCTTTGTTTTAGTTAAACATGTGTAAGTATACAAACACACAAGTGTACTGTATTACAATGTAAAAACATATTTCTTTTTTTATTTTTTAAATTATGAAAGTATGATAACACACAGGAGACTTGCAAAATCCAGAACAAAGTTACATATAATTCCACCATATAATACAATTTTAAGTAGATGAATTAAGATTCTTAGTTGAAGTTTCAGTATCAAACTCTCAAAAATTAATAGAATGAATATACAAACAAGTAGAAGGATATAGTAGACCTGAAAAGCACCATGAATCAATTCAACATAATTAAGATTTATACAGTTTTCACACGACAGTAGGATACAAAGTCTATTCAGGTTCCCAAAGAGTATAAACTAGGAGACACTGGAAAATATCCAAAGAGATAAAACAAGGGGGAAAAATGTCATGGTCTAAAGGTATTGAAATCACAGAGTTTGTTTTCTTGTCCCTGTGGAATTATGTCAAAACATATTTCTAACTGTGGATATAGGCCAGGAAAGATTGAATAGCACTGATCTAGGAGACATAAAAGCACAACTGTGTTGATTTCAGGGAAGGGTTATATCCTCCCTTGAACTGCTCTATGTGATAGAGTCATGTGATAGCTCTATGTGATAGCTTCTATAGGCTGCATTTCCTAGGCTCCTGAGCCAGCTGGCTTTTCCCCCGAGTTCAGGTAAGGGGAAGCACTGGCAGGAAATTGGAGTGGGGAAGAGAAAAGCCAGGGTATTTGTCCTTCTCTTTGTCCCTGGTGGCATCTCCAGCATAGCTGTATCTTCATTATGATTCCCAGATCTTTTTCAGTTATGCATCAGCAACAGGTACTGCCTATGTTTGATCCATATTCCTCAGTCTACCCTGGAGGCATCTTCAGACAGTACCTGTACACACCTGCTCTCTGCATCTCTCTGCCTAAGGTTTGAGCAAGCTCCGGGAGTTGGTGATGGACATGGAGGCTGGCCTGCTACAGGGTGGACTTGGCCCTCTTGAAGGAACGGCAGGCCAAAAGTGCCCAGGAGTGACCTTTAAGGGAGATGGGATAAAACTGGCAAATAAAATTCCAGCTTCCTCACCCCTCAGTGATATAATTCTGATGTAATGCACATTTTTTCTAAGAGGGTTAGAGCACAGATTAAAAAGAGGAAAGTGAGGTTCAGATAAATTAAATGACTTCTCTAAAGTCACATGTGCTAATGACGTTTGAATTCAGGGCTGTTTTTCTGTACTGTCAATTATTCTATAGCTGTGGGTTTTTATATATTTCCTTCAAGGTTCATTTCCCTGACCTGTAAAATTATTGACTTTCTAACAATTTCTCCAAGTTAACCTATCTTGTTTTCTGGGCCAGTCTTTGTTGTTGTTGATTTAGTTGCTAAGTTGTGTCCGACTCTTTTGAGACCCCATGACTTTGGCCCTTCGGGCCCCTCTGTCCATGGCATTTGTCAGGCAAGAATACTGGAGTGGGTTGCCATTTCCTTCTCCAGTGGATCTTCCTGACCCAGTGATCAAACTCATGTCTCCTGCATTGGCAAGCAGATTCTTTACTATGAGCCACCTAGGAAGCCCCGGCCAATCTTTACCCTGTGCTCGTCAGTTCGGTTCAGTTGCATCTGACTCTTTTTGACCCCATGGACTGCAGCATGCCAGGCTTCCTTGTCCATCACCAACTCCCAGAGCTTGCTCAAACTCATGTCCATCAAGCTGGTGATGCCATCCAACCATCTCATCTTCTGTCGTCTCCTTCTCCTCCTGTCTTCAGTCTTTCCCAGCATCAGGTTCTTTTCCAGTGAGTCAGTTCTTCGCATCAGGTGACCAAAGTATATTAATTTCACTCTATATCCTTCCCTCAAACTGCTCCATATGATAATCTTCAACTTCTGTAGGCTACAATTCCCAGGCTCCTGGGTCAGCTGGCTTTTTCCCAAGTTCAGGTAATGGGAGGCACTGGTGGGAAATTGGAAGGGGAAGAGAAAAGCCAGAGTATTTACCCTTCTCGCTCTGTCCCTGGTGGCGTCCTTAGTATAGCTGTATCTTCCACTGTAGCTGGTCCAGCATACAATAACGCCAGTTTCCCCCAATGACTGGCCTCTGGGCTGTGGGAACTTTGACTCTTCCTTTTGTCTCTCTAGCTCAGAAGTGGTAGCACTTTCTGCTTTTGAAAATTTATGGATTGCTTCACAGTCCTCTGTCTGGCATCTCAGTCAAATCATGACCTATATAACCAATTCATGGATTAATTTCCTTTGTTTTAAATCTTAGAATAGTTCACAGTTGGAGCCACTTGGTATATTTTCTAATTTCATATTTCATAAAGAGTGATGATGAGTCCTCTGAACATGAGGTATATAATGGAGGAGCATGTTATTGATTAAATGATATTTAGTTCAGAATCAGCCCCAAGATTCCTTGTCAATGTTTGTCTTTAATTAACAGGGTTAGGTTTTGTTGTTGCCGTTTGTTTGTTCTCAATCTCATTTTCTATTAAGTGTGCAATATCATTATGTCTTTAGAATGTATATACCTTCATTAAACATTGTGCTGTGCTTGGTCGCTTCAGTCCTGTTCAACCTTTGTGACCCTATGGACTGTAGCCCATCAGGCTTCTCTGTCAATGGGATTCTCCAGGCAAGAGTACTGTACTGGAGTGGGTTGCCATTTCCTACTCCAGGGGATCTTCCTGACCCAGAGACCGAACCCGCGAATTTTGCATCTCCTGCATTGGCAGGCAGGTTCTTTACCACTAGCGCCACCTATTGTAGTCATGAAATTAAAAGACGCTCTTTGGAAGGAAAGCTATAAGAAACCTAGATAGCATATGAAAAAGCAGAGACTTCACTTTGCTGACAAAGGACCCTATAGTCAAAGCTACGGTTTCCCAGTAGTCATGTACAGATGGAAAAGTTGGACCATAAGGAAGGCTGAGCACTGAAGAACTGATGCTTTCCAGTTGTGATGCTGGAGAAGACTCTTGAGAGTCTCTTGGACTGCAAGGAGATCAAACCAGTCAATCCTAAAGAAAATTAACCTGGAATATTCATTAGAAGGACTGATGCTGAAGCTGAAGCTCCAATACTTTGGCCACCTGATGCTAAGAGCCAGCTCACTTGAAAAGACCCTGATGCTGGGAAAGATTGAAGTCAGGAGGAAAAGGGGGCAACAGAGGAAGAGATGCTTGGATGACATCATCGACACAGTGGACATGAATTTGAGCCAACTCTGGGAGACAGCAATGGACAGGGAAATCTGGCATGCTGTAGTCCATGGAGTTGCAAAGAGCTGGACACAACTTAGTGACTGAACAACAACAGCAGAGTAAATAAGGTTTAAGAAAAAATCTTCATTAAATAAAGGAAACATAATAAGCTTTTAGATCATTTTTAATACATATTAAATCTCCCTGTCTTATATAATTTCAGCAAAAGATAAAGTGTGGCATGAGGAATGGAGTGCTTTGGCCCTTGTTGGAATTTTCTGACATCAGACTTATGTTGTGGAGTGTAGGTAGTGAGGGGGAGAATAATTTTTATGTAATGACTTTCTTTTCTCTCTTGACCACTGTCAAGGAATGCATTGCTCTTGAAGGAGAGTTCGGAAAGAGCAAAATAAAGAATTGGCAGAAAATATTAAAAACTATTTAAGCAAGTATTTTAAATTAATCTCAATGCCTGTCTGTAGGCCATGTTTTGAGAGGAACCAAATGTTTTCAGAGACCTCCACATTTCTATGAACACTAGATAAAAGCTACAGGTAAAAACCCTTGTATGATTTCATCTTATAATGTTTTTCTGTTTCCTATTAAAAACAAAATGAAAGGCTAACTTCTGGACTGATTATTTTTAGCAACATGTACCTTTCTCTGTTATCAAATACATAAGAAATTTTGAACACAAATGAAATTAATGGAGTGTTTCTGATTTTTTACTGATAATTCTTTTTTATTCCCAAAGCAAATTCCAAGGTTCAATACATACATGTACACATGTTTGCCAAAGGAATATTGTGCCTTTTATCATATTCCTTGTAATAAAAATAACTTATCCATTTTAGCTACACATTACATTGATGGCAACCCACTCCAGTATTCTTGCCTGGAGAATCCCATGGACTGTAGCCTGTCAGGCTCCTCTGTCCATGAGGAGGCAAGAGTTGGACACAACTTAGCAACTAAACCACCACATTGAATAACAACAAGCTTAGTAATGAGGAACTGCTTATTGATTAGTCTTTTTTTAAACTTATAAACTGAATAAATTAACTCTATTAGATCTTACATCATTTTAATTTTGAATTGCCTCCTTTTAGTGGTACGATAATGTATCTTATCGTACATGGTTTATAATTTATTTCTCTGTGGTTTTGTAACATGCTTCAAGATAAGATTTAACATGCTCATTAGGATTGAAGAAGGAAGGCAGGCTTTTTCTGAAGAAAGCAAGTCTGACCTGGCACTTTGTTTTGACAAAGAAGACAGTCTTTGCTAGTTGGGTATGTGGAAGATATATTCCACAAACTGAAAGGACTAAGTTCACAGCTCTAAGGTTTTTAACAAAAATATATTTAAAACACATGACATAATAAAAAAAAAATTTTTATTTAAAATACTATATTCAGAGAAAGTATTAGAATTAAGAATATTTCCATTTTACCTCCCTTTTCTGAGTGTGTTAGGTTAAACAGATGCTCCTAAGTGGAAAAAAATAAATAAAACTGTTACAATAAATAAAACTGTTACACAGAGAAATAAATTATAAACTATGTACGATAAGTACATGTCATTTGATAAATCTTGGCAAAGTCTTTTCTTGTGTTCATCAAAATTAGTGAGTATAGTACAGGACTGTAAGGGCTAGGAAACAAATCCTTTTGTAAGTCAGGTAGCTTTTAATTTTTTGTTTTCATTAAAACTGGGGACAATCAAAATATCAGTGTAAGATCATTAAAAATGTTTGCTAGATCACTGCATGCTCTGTTACTAAAAAGTTCAAAGAATTGAGTGATGGCTTAATAATATAACTCTTCCATTCTATCTTCTAATTGTATGAATATGGCTTCTCAGAGCTTACTTCTACACAAATAAAAAGAATGCAATTGTTCTTAAACTTATTCTCATTCTAGCATTAAGAAATACTTATCCATAGGTACATGAATTAAAATTTTTTTAAGGTTCAACTCATTAAGATATTGATTTCCAAGATAATTTGTATTTTTGTTCAATAAAATTTAATCAAAATTTATTATACATTCATATTGTTTTGATCAATTGTGAATTAATAATAGTTGTATTGATAGTCTAGAGGAAAGTTACTTAATTTTGAGTGTTGATTTATAGAGATATTTTTGTGACAGAGAGGGATACTACAGATCACAAAAGACTTTTAGGCATAAAGCATATTACACTGGAATAGAATTTTGGGAGGAAATAGAATGAGAATATGAGTTGAAGGAGAAAGAGAAATCATGTAAAATCTGCTATTGTTAAAGAAGATTTAGGTTCTTTTTTTACAGAATGATGGAGATATAAAATTACTATGGTATTTAAATTCCACTGCATACATTTTATAGTGTTATCTAATAGCTTTGTTTTTAAACGACCACCATTACAATACATTGGAAAGAATATCCTTTGCAACTATTAAATTTTTTAATAATTTATTTATTTCTGGCTGTGCTATGTCTGTTTCTGTGCAGGCTTTTCTCTAGTTGCAGCGAGTGGGCTCGGAGAAGGCGATGGCACCCCACTCCAGTACTCTTGCCAAGAAAATCCATGGACGGAGGAGCCTGGTGGGCTGCAATCCATGGGGTAGCGACTGAGCGACTTCCCTTTCACTTTTCACTTTCATGCATTGGAGAAGGAAATGGCAACCCACTCCAGTGTTCTTGCCTGGAGAATCCCAGGGACGGGGGAGCCTGGTGGGCTGCCATCTCTGGGGTCGCACAGTCGGACACAACTGAAGCGACTTAGCAGCAGCAGCAGTGAGTGGGCCACTTGCTAGTTGCGGTGTGTGGGCTTCTCATTCTGTGAACAAGAGGCTTCTCTTGTTGTGAAGCACGGACTCCAGGGCACGTGG
The DNA here is from genome assembly GCA_006408695.1 of Aepyceros melampus. NCBI lineage: Eukaryota > Metazoa > Chordata > Mammalia > Artiodactyla > Bovidae > Aepyceros > Aepyceros melampus. The sequence goes on from SJXQ01009365.1 coordinate 35,672, forward strand.
GCTTCAGTAAGCTCAGCATGTGGACTCAGTTGTGGCGCGTGGACCCTGGAGTGTATGCTCAGTAGTGGTGCACAGGCTTAGCTGCTCCACAGCACGTGGGGTTTTCCCACACCAGGGACAGAACTCACATCTCCTGCAATGGTAGGCAGATTCTTTACCACTGGATGACCAAGGAAGCCTGCAACTATTTAAATTTATAATGAAAAAATTAGATGTCAACCTGGATATCTGGTTCGGTCCCTGGGTCAGAAAGGTGCCCCTGGAGAAGGGAATGGCAACCCACTCCAGTGTTCTTGCCTAGCAAATCCCCATGGACAGAGGAGCCTGGTGGGCTACAGTCCATGGGGTGGCAAAGAGTTGGACATGACTGAGAGACTAACACTTTCGGATATGTGAAAAGGGATACAGTTCTTCAAAATTCTTTTGAGAATGTCCCTTAGGGGACGATCCTGAGTTATAAGATCTCACAGTTGGGTTGCCTTACAAAAATATGTTAGCCTGAAAACATCTTCTTGTTATAAGCACAGCCCTGACTCATGGGTCCGGTAGATTCTCCTTTCAGTGGACCGGGTTCCTTTTGCTTTGTAGGAATTGAGGATTCATTCTCTCTTTTTCATCTCTGTGAAAGCTCTTTACTTTTTTAAAATTACTACATAGACCATCTCCCTTCTGTTCACAATCTTTGTTTAGGCAAAGCTTACTACAATGAATTAGCTTTCTCAGAGAGTAGTCATTCATTCTATTTATCCATCAAAAAATATTTGAGTTCACACATGATAAATGGATATATTTAGAAAAATGCAAGAAGCCTGATGTAATAGCTGAATTGTTGGTATTAATCTTATCCAAAGCCATCTTAAGAGGTAAGGTTAAGAGATATTCTAAAAGTCTCCAAATTGGAAGCTCACAGTTCACATGATTTATTTGTCCTGTATTGTGTTGGACGGTTTTTAAATTAGTTGATAAAATTTAAAAATCAGAAGATTCACATAATCAGTTTTCCAGCTGTTTTTGGAAATCGAGAACGTCTGTGAACACTGGGCCCACATTCTCACAAGGCGGAAGCCAGTCTGCTGAGACTGAGTTAGCTGCTGCTCCATTCGAGCAGGGTTACCTTCTCCTGGTTTGCTGTTGCTGCTACTTTAGTCTTCACAATGTTTGGCTTCACTCATTCATTGCGCCTGCCTGACTAGCACAGGCACTTGAGATTGAGAATTTAAGTTTGGATAGTCTATTATTTTCTCTTGGGTTATTAATGGATGGAGTCTGTAGAAAGCTAAATATTTGTATTGCATTACCGTGGCCCTATTAAAACTGCTTTCAGTAGGTCATACATTTATAGGGTCCCCTCAGCTTTCATGGATGGTCACTAAAGAAACAGTGTTGTAAACCCCACTAGTACCCTTTGGAGATCTGGTAGAGGGTATTTCCTTCTACATTGCTATGTAGCTCAGGCAAGGCATTTCTTTAAAGGTTCTGAAAAGCTTTGTTTCTATGGAAGAATTTGTACCTTTCTTCTCAAGGACAATAAGAATCTCAAGGACAAGCAACTGATTGTATTTATGTTTTTGCTTTGACTCCAGAAAGTTCTAAGCCAAAGTCATGGCTTACTCTCATGTTGCAAGTCACACTTCATTTCTTACATATATTCTTGTTCTAACTTCTTCTCTGAATGTTCATCTAATCTAGGCTAATTATTTTCACTGGTCCTCATTTTTTATACAGTATTTACATTTTCTTATTTTATTGTATGTATTTGTTGTAGGACATCTCAGACCACATATTTATAATCTTTTCTTGATTTATTTTATTTCTAAAGATAGCTGGAGGCTCTATTACATTTTGGTTCTCCTTAGGGAATACCCTGGTTTCAGTTTTGAGTTTTCCTTGCTCTGGTTCCCATCTACCACATATAAAAATTACTCAGTTACACTATAAGTTTTGCAAGGACTTTTGCAGTGATCCCATAGTTCCCAGCATCCAGTATAGGACTTACTTTCTATATGGCATCTGTTGTGTAGTGACAGTATAACAATAAAAAGTAATTTTTCATTTCAACTCTCTAGAACGAGGGGACTTTTTATCTGTACTGACTCCTGAAAGTCATGTCATCAAAAAGAATGAACGATCCATGTACAAATAGTAGACTTTACATACTTTATCATAAAAGGAATATCTCATGTAAGACTGGTGGTAAACTTTTTCTCTGGGGATTAGGAGTGGAAAGTGGCTCTGTTTCTTTAAACTTCAAATTAATTTAGCTTCACTTATCTTTCTATGAATCCTTATTTAATACCTTGGACATAGACTATATAAATTAGGTACTAGGATAAAGAGAATATAAGCAGTCAAAATTACAAATGTCTACACAAAATCTTCATAATTTAATAAAAAGAGAATCTGCAGACACTCTACTTTATGCAAGTGTATATTTCAAGTATATTTTATGCAAGTCTGTATATTTCACAGATATAGCAAAATGGAACCTAAGGCCAGATTTATAGTTTGGATGGGCCACATTTTGCTATGAAGAAAACGTTTCTCCTGTTGTTAAGTATGACCAGGCAGGCTGTTGGAGATACTTCGTGACTCTATCTTAGCCCCATTCTGTGGTGGCTGGGCCTGTGGTTAAAGCTCAGGGCACTGTCTAATGGCTCTGTCCATGGGATGTACTCACTGCCACATTTCTAAAGGTAATCACTTGCACTTAATTTCAAGCCATTTTTTACTTTGAAAACTCTAAACGCCTCATTGAGGACAGAACATACAATGTGTGCCAAGCCCTCTGGTTTCAAAGTTCAGCTGTTTTTGAGTTATTTGACTGGACAAAAGGTCGAATGATATCTTTCACAGCAGGGAAAGTGTAATTTTCCATGTCTTTATGATGTTTTGAAATGGTTGAAGTGACTTTTCTCCTAAAACTTCTATAAATAAATAACTTTTACCAGTGGAATAACTCTAATTTTGAGATGCCTTGCTTAAAAATGTTAGAAGTAACCCTCTCCACTCCTATCTATAGTCTATTTTCCAGCATTGGAAGGGAGAATTGAAGGCAACCCCAGATTACAACCTAGATTTTTTCATGTTTGGACAAAAAGGATGGAAAGTTGAAGATTCTAAAAAGTCTCTCAATTTGTGAGACTACCGCAGATAACCTCAACTCTATATTTTCATATTAGTGTTTCAGCAAAAGTTGATTAGAAGGGCCCTGATGTCAGAGATTACACTTGTCCAAGCCTTCATAGGGTCCTGCCATACTTCTCTGGGTTTGCATCTCACTTATCCAGGACCTCACAGTCGACTTCTCTTTTCCACGTTATTATCCTTTTTTTTTTTTTTTTTTACTTTGGTTTCCATACATATTATTTCTGTCTCCTGCGTCAAGACAACTGTGTGCCAAGTCAACTGTGTGCCAAGCCGACTAGGAATGTGGGCTCAAACTTCTTGCAAGATTTACCTTTGTGGGCTGCCATCCAGTAGCTGGTGAGTATTTTTGTGTACTTTGCTCAAAATTGTTCTGCGTGAAAACTGACCTGCCAGGAGTTGCTTTGGCCTCCCAGTGAAGACCAAACTGCTATAAGGCATGCTTAGGAGAAGGCACCCCTCTTAACCTTGTCTTCCATCCTTAACCCACCCACGTGCCCATAGGTGTAGTTCCCAATTGACCCTAAGCAAGTGTTTGAACTTCTGGGACGGAAGTGGGAGGTCGAGTTCTTAAGACTGGGCTCAGGACTATTTCTGCCCTTCCCCAGGTCTAGGGAGTGTGTACTCTGGGTCATTCCTGTTGGGGGAGGGGTTTCGGGATTAACCCTATCCCCAAATCACCCTATTTGGTGATTAACAACCTCTAGAACTGTTCTATTTTCTTTTCGCACGTGCACAGTTTGTACTTTATAAGCATCTGTTCTGAATCGGGCATCACTTCTTTGCCCTATTGCCCTTTCTTCTGTACTGTCACTATCTTCCAGAGTCTGTTTGGCAAATGACCTCTTCACCGTTTATTCCATGGGCCAGTGTACGCTGATCAGCACTTCGCATTTCTGCAGGTCTCTTACGGGAAACCGCAAAATGCCTGGTCGCTGTCCTCTCATTCTGGGCTTATTCACGTCCATCCGTCAATCCATTCAGTCCACCTCCCACAGGGCTTCCTCTCGGCCGTCGATCACCTCCTCTCTCCTTACTTAGGGAAGTCTGTCGAGTTGTCCCTCCAAGTCTCTTGCCCATCTCCCCCACGCCCACCCAGACCGGAGGGTCTGTCAGTCGGTCCGCAGCCGCCCCGACCGGCTCTTGGGCCTCGACTGACTGGACGTGAGTCTGTCCCGCGCCAGCGTTTCCATCCGTCTGCCTCCAATTCGGCAGGAACTTTACTCCAGCCGAGAGGGGAAGGGCGGGTGCGCGCTGGTGCGGGTCGAGGCGCCCGCAGCGGGCGCGGGGCGCGGCGAGGGGCGCCGGGCGGGGTGGGCTTGCGAGCGGGCTGGGGGTGTCGCGGGCCGCCCTGCCCTATAAGGGGCCGAGCCGCCTCCGCCGCCGGGCGGGTGCCGGGCGGACCGCGGCGGCGGCGGCGGCGGCGGCTGCTGCGATTGGCTCAGGCGCCCCATCCGGGGACTGGGCTCGGCGCTGCTCGTTCGCCCTAAAGGTACCAATATGGCGGAGGTGAGCAGGGAAAC